>JBAMBL010001268.1:0-30789 GCA_037043405.1 Drosophila subquinaria | reverse complement strand
TTTTAACTCATTACCGTAAGCTACTATTATTACCTATCATCTTATAAAATCATAACAAGATCGGACAAATAGAAAGCTGGTAATGGTTGATTAAAGCTTTTAAGCAATATAAGTGCCTAAAAGCATTCAATACAAACTTTTAAATTTATTTAAGTAAGTAACGGGTATCCTATAGTCGGGAGCTCGACTATAGCCTTTCCCACTTGCTTTTTATATATACTGGATTGGTGTCATTTAGTCTCAGTTTTTGTTGGTAGAAGTTGTTTGCTGAGATCGGCTCTTTTTCTGTTGCAAATATATCGTTAAATTCCGAACACAGACTGTGTAGCTTGTCTTTAGCGAATGGAGGGAAATTTTTTGAAAGAATCGATATTATTTCTGTGTTATGTTGGGGACTATGTGATGATATATGATACATTTTGTAATCTGATAATTTCTCGCTTTGAACCGTAGTATGGGTAATTTCGGCATCTTCTGTGTTTGTGTTAATTATTCTTACGAGTGGGCTACTTTTTGAAACTATGGTGTTTGCTATAAAAACGCCTGGCTGAATTTCTTGATTTGGAATTAGAAATTAGAGTTCTTTATTGTTTATTTGAATTGGCTTGATAACTTCTGATCTTGATGGGATTATAAAAATATTTGCTGGCATAACTACGCTCATAGGAATAACAATTTGATGATAATTGTTTGGCCTCAGAATAAAGTGGTTCTTATTTTGAAAGTAGTCTAATTGGCAATTAAATATTTGTATGAAGTCAAGTCCTATGATCCCATCGCAAGGAATCGGAAAATTATCCTCGACGACCTGAAAAGTATGATGAATTAAGAAGTTGTTCGCTTCTAAGTTTAATTTCGCCTCGCCTATTGATTTGATTATTTCTTGCCCTATTCCATTCAAATTTGTCTGCTTTGTTCGATCTATGCTAACTGATTTTAGGAGCTTGCCTTGCTTTATGAGGCAAATGTCTGCACCTGTATCTACTAAAAATTTTAATGTATTTGTGTATTCTGTATTTATAATAATGAAGCTGTTGAGATTCAGACTTAGGTTATAAATTTTATGTGACTTTAGTTTGTTATCAGGTGACTTCGCAGTTTTCCTGCGGTGAGTTTTCGTGACGTGTTTCGTTTGTGATTCGAACATTTCGATTTTCATTGTGTCTGTTGTTATTATTAGGATTATTATTGTTGTTGTGTCTACTATTGGAGTTGCTTTCGTTGTTGTTATACCTGTTGTTAGTATTGCGGTTGTTGTTGTTTCGGTTGTTGTTATACCTGTTATTGTTATTATAGCTAGTATTGTAACCGTATGTGTTATAGGTAGGATTTCTTTGTCTGTTGTTGTATCGATTATTTTGTCTTGTGAATAGAACAGTGTTACTGTGACTTGTTGCTTCAGTGCAACTACTCACGAATTTAGAAATGACTTCATTCATATTATTGAACTGTCCTGCTTCCATAATAGTTTTTGCTTTTTCGCTGTTGCAATTTTTAATTATAGCCTTTACTGCAGTTTGAGTTGCGTATTTGTTTGCTATGTCTGGTTTTAGGTCATATAAAATGTATGCACGTGTCAAAGCTTTTGTCAGGTTTTCTATTTCATTTGAATATGTTGTTGCCGATAGTCCTGTTTGTGTCTTATTCAAAATTTTGGCTTCTATTACAGCAACGGATTCTCCTGTTATTGTTTCTTTTAGTTTCTTTGTTATGTTTAGGATTGTGTTTTCGTGTGTAATAAGTATTCTAGCGTCTCCCTATAATTTTGTTTTAATGAATCTTACTGCGGTTGCTTCATGTGTGTCTTTTATGTCGTTTAAAAGTTCTAGTGAGTCAATGAAGCTTTGTAAGTTTTCGGCTTTACCATCAAAGTCTTGAACAATTCTTGAGGCTGAATTTATAAATTCGATTAGTGTTTGAGGCATTTTGTTTTGTTCTTGTTCTTGTTTATCAATAGAAGGATTAATACCTGAGCCTGTTTTTGATTCCAAGTCCAAAAAGGTGGATTCGTAACTAGCTGCTTTATCTAAGTGTCTAGGTAAAAATATAATTATTTTATGTTTAGAAGTAATGGATTCTAAGTCGTTTCTTAAAAATAAAAAAATGTAATTTGCCTGATGTTCCTGTAAAAGGTCGTATTTCGTTCGATTTTTATGTAATATTTCTCTGATTAAATTATAATTTTTGAAAAGTTTTTCTAAATATTTTGCAATAGTTGTTTCTTTGATTGGAATAGATTTATTTAAGCATTTGTAGGACCTGTAAAAATTTTCCTTATGGGGCGCTATTTTATTAACTAAATTAGTCCAATCCATATATGTAATTTTAGAACCGGAATTTATAATAATTATTCATCTATACTTATAATTATTATTTTTAAATTTTATTTTTTTTTTTTTTTTTTATTTATGTAATTTTAGAACCAAAATTTTTAAGAAATATTCATTTATACCTATTATTATTATTTATTTTCCACTTTTATTTTGGTAACTTTATAGTGAGTCTAAGTCCAATGTGCATCTAAAAGCTTAGTTTTTTTATTTTTTTTTTGTTTTGTTTTGTCTGTCTAGTCGTTGCATTTGCAGTTGCTGAAAGCTTATGTTTATGTTTCAATGTGTTATCTATGTTTTTGTAACTGTTACTTAAGTGTACAGTTGTATTTTATATGTTTGCATGTTAGAACAGTGCATGCTAAATGTATTTGATTATTTGGAGATTTCTGGGTATATACTCCTATCTATAATATTTCTTAATTGTAGGTGAATGTAGGAGTATTAAGCAAAAAAATTTGTATTATTTTACGCCGGCGAGCATCGCCATAACGTCAAGGTGCTCAAAAGGGCACACTTGTTTTATTGATTTATATATACATGTTTTTATTTGTTTTTTTTTTTTTTTACAATTTGTTTTGTTGCTGGGCTGGCGCTTCTCTACCGTTAATGCTGCTCTGCTGCTTCGCTGCCTCCTTCTCTGCCTCCTTCTCTGCTGCTATGGCTCTGCTTTGCTGTCGCTGCTACTGATGGCTTCTCTGCTGCTCTGTTCTCTTCTTTGAGCGCCTGCCTTCTGTTTTTGTTGCTGCTCCAGTGCGTCTATCTTAAGCCGTAGGACTGACGCTTCTGCCCATGTCGGTTGTGGATCGGCGTTGACTTTTTCCAGTAGAGCTGCTCGCTCTCGGCGCAGCTTGGCTGACGCTCCTCCACGTCATTTTGGGGTCCTTGTTTGTGGGATCTGGGTCAGCTGGTTGTCGTCCTTGAATTTCCTGTTGGCTTGCACTGGTTGCCTTGCTCTGTATTCCTCAATAGTCAGAGGCTTTGGTCCTGCGCGAGGATTCGCGGCGATGGTTCTTTGCTTTGCCAGGTGATGTGTACTGCTCATATCCTGTGCCGTTTTTGTATTATGGCAGGATATTATAATTATTATTGTTTTTATTATTTATTATTTGCGATTATTTTGGCAAAGTATTTTTTTTTTTTTTTTTGTGCCGGTTATTTTGGCAGTTTTATTTTTATTTATTTATTTGCCGGTTGTTATGGCAGGATCGCCATATAGAAGGCGAGGGTTTGATTGTTTTATATTCAATGATTTATTGCGGCCACAGGGCCCTTATTTATACCCAGAGCTTACATAGGTTCTTATGGCTAGACTTAATAACATTGGTAAGAGGAGATCTTAATGTTATCTTATGCTTAGCTTAATTAACTGTAAATGTGTGTATGCTGCATCTCTTCGATTGCATGTGTAAGTTGTTGTTAAGCTTTAATTCGTACAGAGCTTTTGGTTTGTGTCTATGCTAATCATATGTTGATCAAATGTTGATCATTTGGTTTGTGTATATGATAAGCTTAGCGGATAATTGTAGTGTTTTAATAGTGATGATTATATCACGACAACTATTCGTTCTGTCTCCTTCTGTGTTTGCATCGGGTGCGTGCAGACCTTTGTTTTGTAGAGCATTGGTGACAGGTGACCCAGGGCAATATAGGATTGCACCTGAGCCGCACCTGCCCCACAGCACGTCCCGATTGCGACCAGAAGTGAGACAGAAGCCGAATAGACTTCAGTTAGCGCTCCTGGGATGCCGTTCCTCATTCAAGTGAGGAATAGGGCATCTCACGAGTGCTTAAATGTTTGTCCGTTGTTTCTATAAATTGTGCGTAGGAAAATGTTAATAAGTCTGTGTCAGGATGTGTTTTCTTTCCCTTTTTTTGTTATATGTATTGTTGAAAGACTGAAAGATTTTGTCGTGTTAGTTTTTTTTTAATTTATTTTTTCTTCCATTTTTTTTTTTTTGCGGCAGTATTTGTACAATAGGTGTTATTTATATTTATTTTTGTTTTCATTTTGGTATTATTTATTTATTCTCTAGGTTCGTAATATTTATTTAGGCAGTAGTTGTTTATTTATTAGTTTTTTCTATTTTTGTTTATTTATAAAAAATTGAATTTTTTTTTGTTGAGGGGGAATTAGTTCCTTGTTGTTGACCATGGCAGATGAATCAGAATGGAAACGAGACATATCGCTCGTCTCAGCTTGCAGGCGTCGGCGATGCGCTCCGAGATGAGTTACGCCTTGGCTTTTTGGAAATGATGAAGCTGATAAACGACCTGTATAGACCGCCAGTAGGTGGATCGAAGAGCGAAGCCTCCTCCGCAACGCGTCCAGATCCGCCAGGACCAGCTCCGAACACAGGAACCGTGCTGAAGCGACCAGAGGTGCAGCCGCCGCAAGGAACTCGTCCGCCTTCTGTAAGTCCAAGGAGACCGAATCCTTTCCAAGAGCCAGAGTCGAGCAGCACAGTTTACGAGGCGCCGCAGCCAACCAATTGGAGGAATCCGCCCGATAGGAGTCCGCGTCTAAACGAGAGGCGACAGTATGAGAATGCACGCAATTATAACGCTCGTGACCGCACGTACCTGACATGAATCACATGAATCACAGCATTCGCAACATAGCGTATGCAAACGCCCGTTTTGCTTTGTTGCTAAGCTTCGTTTTAACATCACTGTGCACTGACCACTGCAGATCGTCAGCTGATAAGCTTTCATGCAGAAGTCTTACGCATGTAGGTGTGAGTCACCGCTACGCACCGACCCAAAGCTTTGGTGTCGCTGATAACGGCCACCCTAAATTGTCTCTCTCAAGGCCGGCTAAAGTGTGGTAGATAGAGAGAGTTAGCATGATCGCAGCCAACTTAAATGTCATTTCCCATTTAAAAGCTTTTGCAGCAGCTTATAAAAGCAGCGCTGCCGAAGCAGGCGGTCTCTTTGATCGTCCGCAGTTGCAACAGTCCACGTCGGTTAGCTTTTCGTTGCTACACGTGTGACTTAGACCATAAAAAAAACCTCTTTACGAGGTAAAAGTCTAGTGACGAAAACATTTTCATGCCCCAAAATTTCTGATATCCAATTTTGTGACGAATAATATTAAGTTTTACACATAAATTATTTTAAACAAAATTTTCGTCACTAGACTTTTACCTCGTAAAGAGGTTTTTTTTATGGGATATCAGAAATTTTTGAATAAGACATCAGAAATTTTAAAATTGCGATATTTGATGTGATTTGATGTGTAGATTTTTCTTAAATTGTCAAAATGTGGGAAAAAATACCTTATTTAACCTGTAACTGTTTACCCTTATAATTAAAAAAAAAACTTTTAAGGTATGCCTAAGAGCTCTTCGAAATACCTTCTCAACGTTATAACTATAGATCGCATCTGTAGCTTCTATCATTTGGATGCTATGGGGGCTTAAATTTTAGCGGTTTTTAGCGATTTCTCGCTAAGCTAGCGATTTTTCGAAAAAGTCGTAGAACAAACGATTCTATATTTTTGATTATAAAATTATTTATCTGCCGCAAAAAGAATTCACCACTTGCAAGCAGTTTATTTCCGCATTACGCTGCAAGCAGTGTATATACTGCATATTTACATGCAGTAGTGTAAAGGTAAAAGGTATATTCAGTTAATAGGTAATATCTTGTCCAAACGAATTTTGACAGATATGTGTTGTATGTCAAAAAACGCAAAATCTAATTGCCTATAATATATAACATATTTTAAAGTGATTTCATGTGTAGATTTTTCTTAAATCGCCAAAATGTGGAAAAAAATTCCTTATTTCACCTGTAGCTGTTTACCTTTTTACTTAAAAAAAAACGTTGAAGGTATGCCTAAAAGCCCTTCGAAATACCTTTTCAACGATATATAGCGGTTTTTAGCGATTTCCCGCTAAACTAGCGATTTTTCGAAAAAGTCGTAGAACAAACGTTTCTAGATTTTTGAGCGGGAACAAGTCCTCATTCAAACTTTTAAGCTAAATCAACGATTTGATCCAAACAAACAGACAAACAAACAGAGAAACAGACAAACAAACAGACTGACTTTTCATCTCGTTTTGAGAAGGGCACCAAAAATTTCAAAATTAATTATCTTCTGAGCCAGTGATCGGATTTTGATGATCAAGGTGTCATTCGACGCGTATTTTTGATTAGAATAGTTAAAAATTAAAAATAAAATCAAAAAGGCTCCAACGGCCCCATTAGCTCCAATCATTTAAATTTCGCCCCTCCCACTTACACCTGTTTATCTCACGAACCAGGTGAGTTTTCAAAAGTCTTAGTATGCACTTTTGCAAGTTTAATTGATACCTTTCGATCGGTATATAGCTCGACCTGATCGGGCAGTCATAGCAAATTTTCCATTCTTCCTGTTTATATATGCTAGTCGCTTTCGCACACTTCGTGCTGCTTTCGTCACTAGCGCGGACTGCCGTCCGCAGTGATATAAGTATATACATTTATATATTCGTGCGAAATTGGCAAGTGCCAAAGTAAAGTTATTGGTGTTGCAATAACCAAACGCGAATCGAATCGGGCCAACAACTATATTCTTTTTCACCCTGGAATTCGCCTGGCAACCTCTGCCCATCGCCTCAGCGCAGCCAGCGCTTAAACTATCTGCATCCGCAGTAGATACGCTCGAAGATAGTGAAAAGTCATTTCTTTTTGCTTAGCAACATATAAGGTAACCTATGCTGTGAATATTTTGTAAAAATATTCCAAATTTCTGATTGTCACCTTTTTTTTTTCTTTCTTTTTGGTAGTCGCTGGTTGACTTTTGTCCCAGCTGGAATCCGCCCCACTAACGCAGGAGTCTGAGTGGCAACAAAGTTGCCAAGAAGTTGCTCGCCTTGTCGTTAGTGTGGGCATCTCAATATTTGCCTCGAAAAGAGATAAACTCAATTTGACAAGGAATCGACCCCTTTTTGCGCCAAATAGCCACGCCTATGCGTAGATCTGAGCTCGGTGAGAGAGCTCACAGCTGATCCGCATACAGACGTCGCTTTTTCGGCAGTTCTGCTTTCAATCGCCGTTCTGCAATCAGAAATCAGTTTGCCGCGCATTTCATGGCCGTCGGACCCGTCGTTGCAGTTGCCGAATTTTTTTTGTCGTTTTAAGCAAGCTCAGTGTTAATACAGTCGAACTTCCCTAACTCGAATCACAATTATCCAAGAAAAAAGTTCGAGTTAGGGAGACTTCGAGTTAGGGAATTTTTTTTTTTTTGTGTTTTAAATGAAACTAGAAATTTATTCATGTCAAATTGTGAACATTTTAATTCGATTTTTTATCTAGTCGGGCTTATAATCTTACTTAAAAAATAAAAAATCAGAAACTAGTGACTAGTGACTACAAACCCATACATTCAAATTGGGAGCTGTTAATAGTTTATCGTTCAAGTTAAACAAAAGTAAAATAAGCAAAAATTAGTTACAAAAATGCATTTACTTTAAATTTCTTTTACTTTTACTTACCCTGCAGTAATGGAGGTGTCGATTGGCCATGCTTGAACTACTTACCCCAGTACTCCCTACATGGGTACTTACTTTACTGACCCTATGGTAATCGAACGCCGAACCACCGAGTACATGGGTACTTACTTTACTGACCCTATGGTAAGCGAACGCCGAACCACCCAGTTCACGGGTACTTACTTTACTGACCCTATGGTAAGCGAACGCCGTACCACCGAGTAAAAAAATATATGCGCTCGAAAGCGAAAAATAAACGTAACGGATTAACATGACATTTGTTTTTGTCAATTCGGAAACTGGGCATAGGTGACCGAAAAACATAACTTCGATTATGCTTTCTGTCGCTGTTTGTTTATGAATTTACAAAAACAATTGTGATGCTAGTACCGTTTGTTTTCGTTTTACTTTCCGCTTATGCAAAGATCGAACGCTGCTGCGCTTGCCGGTTAACCAATATTGTGAGAGAATTGCAGTTGTGAAGTTGTCAAGGCAGAATTCAAGCGCAAATACAGTTCGTGCAGTGAGCGAGTATTAAAAAAATAAATAAATATTAATTGAACAATATAAAGTGACTTTATCCTTATATAAATTAACAATAAAGGTACGACAATACTATATTACTCTAATTAAAAACACAATATGTATAGTGAAAGGCACATAAGAAGAATCAAACAGCAACAGAAAAAAAATATATGGACAAGTTAAACTGTGTCACACCAGAAGTAAATGCGCTGGAAAGAGAACAACAAGGGAATAATGCCAGTGAAATTAAAATGGAAGTGGTCGAGGAAACAATAAATTTAAATAATATTGGCAGTGTCAGAAATAACGAAAGTGACAATTATAATAATAATTTAAATGACGACTTAAAAGGGTGGTTTTTAAAACATAGGCCAACCCGTGACTGCGCAATTGATTTAGTTCGTATATTAAAAAAAAATAATTTAGATGTCGCCCCATTTTACAAATACACTTCGCCAAGCAAAGCAGAAATAACACGAATCGATGGAGGCCTTTATTTACACATTGGCATAAAAAAACAAATAAATAAAATTTTGACTTCAATTAATTTTAATGACAACCTCATTATTGACACAAACATTGATGGCATTCCTCTGTTTAAAAGTTCCAACTCACAACTTTGGCCCATTTTAATAAAATTGACAAATGTTCAAAATTCATCAGTTGTGCCTGTTGGAATATTTTTGGGTAAATCCAAGCCCTATAGTTGCGATGAATTTCTTTGCCAATTTACTTGCGAACTAAAGAGTTTGCTGCAATTTGGAATTGAGACCGACGACGGGCACAGGGAAATAGAACTTAGGGCTATTGTTTGTGATGCCCCTGCCAGGGCTTACGTCAGTGGGACTCCTGGATACACATCATCGCATGGATGCTCAAAATGTATTCAAGTCGGTAAAAAAATTAATGGTATATTAACATATAAAACGAAAAGTGGAGACTTAATAACAGACGAGGACTTTAAAAATAGAAAATATTCCGATCACCACACAACCCAATATTTGACAAAAATGTCACCTTTTGAAAAGTTAAATGTTAAAATGGTTACCCAAATTCCATTAGACTGTATGCACTTAATCGATTTGGGAGTCATGCGGAAATTTCTTGACAGATTAATAACTAATAAGACAAATAATAAATTAACTAAGGAAAAAAAAAATAATATATCTCAAAAATTAATTGACATACGTAAAAAAATGCCTAGGGAATTTGCAAGGAAGCCAAGATCATTAAATGAACTCTCAAAATGGAAAGCGACAGAATTTAGACAATTTTTACTATACACAGCAATTTTTGTATTTAAAAATGAATTATCTGACGACCAATACTACGAATTTATGTTACTGCATTGCGCGTACAGAATGCTATGCTGCCCATACCACAGAGAATCAAATTTGGAAACCTGTCAGCACATTTTGCAGCTTTTTGTTGAAAATTTTCCAATTATTTTTGGTGAAAATAGTGTGTCTTATAATATTCACAGCTTACTCCATGTGCAACAAACAGTGGAGCAGGTGGGCGATCCAGTTAACGGTTCTGCATATGCTTTTGAAAATTATTTACAACATTTAAAAAAATACGTCCGTAAGCCAACTCAAATTTTAGAGCAAATTCACAGGAGAATACACGAAGAGACGTATGCACCCATCATACCTAGATCAGGCCCAGTAAAAAGTAATAAATCTATCATTTTTAAAGGGAGCACATTAATGCAAAAGGAACCAAATAATTACTGCTATGTTGAAGGAGATATTCCCATAGTTATCATATCAATTATGGAAGAATCTGAAGAACATTTTAAAGCAAGACGATTCAGGAACCTGCGGAACTTTTATACTCAGCCATTTAACTCCTGTGACATAGGTATTTACCTTGCGGATGCGGAGCCTTCACCATGTGAAGAAATTTTTAAATTAAGCCAATTGACTTCTAAGGCGGTCGTCATCCCTTTTTTAAATGATATTATAATAATGCCTTTACTACACCATATTGATAATTGAGTAAATTGTCGTACTTTTAATTTTCAAAACTTACCTTATTTCTTGACTTGCAATTGGATACCACAAACCACTTAAAACTATAAGTGATATTATTTTAGAATAAATTTAAATTCTTAATTAATAACATGGCGGGCAGTCCGGAAAGAAAAATTAAGCGACTGGAGTTGCCTAATACTCGTAAGTATCAAAATATATATAAATTGATAAGAAAATAAATTAATTTTTAAATCTTTTATATTTTAGACCTAAAGTCTTCCTGCAACTGCTCAGAAAAAATCGAGCGCCTTGAGCAAATTGTGTTTCAGTTGGTAGAAGAAGTTCGTTCCTCACGTGGTAAGTGTGCTACGATGAATTATTTAAATTAATCTAATCTAAAAATATTTTTTTTTTTACTTTCAGCTGAGACGAAGATAACGCAGGAGAAAGTTGACGATCTTGTGAAAGAAATTCAATTTTTAAGAGGTATAAGTTTGATTATTGAGCCCACTATCAAATATGCACACATTAATATATTTACAAATATTTTATATATTCATATGTTTATATTTAGCTGACCAAAATGCGATGCAATGTAAAATCGAGGTCCTTTTGGAAGCTGCCTCGGAGCAAACAGCCACTATCAAGGGGATGACTAGGAAACAAGGGCAAGGACAAGCAGTGGCCATAAGATTCCCGATACAGACTGTGCAGGATCTTAACCTTATGAACATGGAAATCAACAATACAAACCGAGAGCTTTATGTTAGTATGGATTCAGTCAAAAATTCTCCTGTTAGTCAAATTCTTATTTCTTTTTTACAGATTGATGCAATTAGGATACTCATAACGCAAGGTGGAATTTTGAAGAACCTTAAAAATATTCTTTCCAATGCAGTTGTATTGGCGTATAATGTTGATGGCGTTCAAGGCAAAGCTGCTTTAAAAAACGAAAGAAGTTTTTATGGAGTCTTGCTTGGAAGGTTTTATTAAATTTATTTTAAAAGTTGTTGGGCATGTATAAATAAATTTTTTTAGCATAAATTAATTTATTAATTGATTTCGAGATTAATTCAAAACTAATCGAATTTTTTTTTACTTTTTTTTCCAAGATGCAATTAATTTGGTCGAAGGGACTGGATCAGCTGAGGACACATTGAGAAAAGCCTTGCAGCTGCAAAAGAAACGTTATTTTAAAAACGTCAGCTGCAACAAAAACAAAACTGAAAATGAAATCAACAACAACGGCAACAACAACGGAAACAACAACGGAAACAACAATAACAACAACTTATAAATAATAATAAGAATTTATACATTTTGAGTAATTAATAGTAACAAATTAAAACAACTTTTAAATAAAAAATATAAATTTGATTTAAAAATCTAGCTTTTTTTAATTTTCTAGGGACCCATTTCACCACCCATAGCATGGGTACCCATGTAAGTACCCTTTCATGGGTACCCATGTAACAGAAGCACAAAACAGAAACAAAAATCAAACGTAATTTTTTTTGGTGATTTCCCCGAAAAATTCGACTTACAGAAGTACGGGCCAGTATTTTTGTTCGAGTTACGGAGAAATTCGAGTTAGGGAAGTTCGAGTTAGGGAGACAGAATTGTATGAACTTTGCTTAGTAAACGCTATTGCCACTCGATTTTGTTCGAGTTAGAGAAAATTCGAGTTAGGGAAGTTCGACTGTATATTTAACAAGGCTTTATATTGTGCATTAGGTAAAGTTTTTTTCTGGCTAATTTTTTTAAGTGCAACGAAGTGCAGTGCAAGTGTTGTTGTTGTTGGCAAAAGTGAAAAAGACGCAGAAAATTTAATTTTTGAAATTAATTTTTTAATAGTGAAAACCGAAGCACTGGTCAAAAAAAAAATTAAAATGACTGATATAACAGGCGTATAATCAATAAAGCCAGCAATTCGACTGCATCCTGTGCCCAGTTTGCTGAAATTACCAGCAAAAAAGTGTCGTCCATGATTATTTGGCGCACTTTAAATGAGTCTGGAAACATTGCCCGAGGTGTGCACAAAAAGATTCCTCAGTTGACTCCTCATTACAAAGCTGCGCGGATCGATTTTGCTCTAAGGAACTTGAAAACAAACTGGGGCTCGGTTAGGAAAATGTTGTAGTGGTCTCTTGCATTTGTCATAATGTCTAATTTCCAAAAAGGTGCATTTTTCTGACGAGAAAAAGTTTAATCTCGATTGACCAGAAGGTTTTCGCCATTACTGGCCCGATCTGAGAAAGAAACCTCTTTATTTCTTAAAGAGAAGATTTGGTAACGGGTCAGTAATGGTATGGGGAGCATTTAACAAGTTCAGAACGTTAAACCTGCAATTTATCAGCTCCAGGATGAATAGTTCTGACTTTATAAGGGTCCTAGACAATAGCTTGTTTCCTATTTAAATGAAAGTTGGGAAAATTCCAATGTTTTCATGAAGGAAAACGGCCGAATATACACAAGCCGCTCGAAAAAAACGTTTTTAGAGAGGTGCTCGGACGATTTAATGGACTAGCCAGCATGCTAACCGGATCTAAATCCAATTGAAAATGTCTGGGGAATACTACCAAGGCGTGTCTATAAGGAAATCAAAAGATTCGAAAATGTCAACGAGCTCAAAACATAAGTTTTAAGGGAATGGGACCAGATACGGCCTGAATTATTGATAAAGCTGCCAGATTCCATGAAGATAAGAATTTTTGATGTTGGCAGATGCCAAGGATCTTTGATAGAGAGCAAAACTATCGAAATTCAATGACTTCGATAGATATTTTTAGCATATAAGTACTTTAAACCAGACATGTCTTATAATTTTGATATGGTTGAAAATCCTACTTTTTGTTATTATTTCAAAAATAAGTAACAACACTTAATAATTTGAAATAAAAGGTGTTGAAACACTTAAGTATTTGTTAATGAAGTATGTTAATGTGTTTTTTTATAAGCTAGATTGCGTATCATGAAAAATATTTAAAAAAAAAGAAGTGTCTTATAATTTTGATAAGGACCTTACACCAAGCTAATTTGTGTTTTCAACTTGGGCAACAAAGTATTTTGTTTTTGTTTATTTTTCTTTCCTTTTTTGTAGCTGTACACTGCTGTGGTTTGGGTAATTAACAGCTGTTAACTTGCTCTCTCGCTCTAAGTGTCGCTCTCCGTTGTCTCACTAATATTCTGTTGTAGAGCTTGCAAGCATTGTTTTCGTTTGCTCTCTCATTCTTTTTCTGTTGCTTTGTGCCGTTTGTGAACAAGCTTTGTTTTTGTTGTTGTGTGTCATGTCTTTTTGTGCTTTGTATTTCGATTAGCATTCCCTGAGAGAATATTACTTTACTTTTCTTTTCATAGTCGACTATAAAATACCCTGTTTTATTATGTCGTCTGATCTAATCTGTTTTTATAATAAGTGTCATGGACCTGATCCTAAGCAAGAATTTATTTCTTGCTTCTTTTGTGACCGGACTTTTCACTTGAAATGTGCTGGTATCACGGTGAAAGTCAAAGATTGTCTTGAGAAGAACAATGGTTTGAGATGGCGCTGTGATACTTGCCGGGACATAGAGGTGCAAGTTCGTAAATTTATGGAGCGAACTAGAGATAGTTTCAAGGACTTGTCGAAGATATTTCATAAGGCAAATGTCCTCTTTTCTGATATGGAGAACTTATTTAATAATTCATCGTTATTAAATGAGCCTCCTAAACGTAAAAAGAGTAGTTCTGCTCCGCGCCAGGCGCAGATATCATTTTCAATCCCGCCATTAGACCTGGGTCTGCAGCCATCTATTGTTAACTCTCAGCCATCTACTTCTCAGCAAGCTAGGACTGACCATAACCCACTCGATAGTGCCGTTTCCGTCTCACCTGCTCCGTCTGTTCCCAATAAAGTAAAATCAAATTCCACTCCAGTTGTTATGGCAGCCAATACTTTGACTGTCGTACCTCCTCGCGTGTCTAAGCCCCTCCAAGGCGTTCCTCCACCGAAGCCCATGAAGCATGTCTTTGTTTCTAGGCTTGCCAAAGATCACTCCTCGTTTGATGTTAAGGCTTACATCCAAAACATTATGCATTATACATACATATACAAAACATTATACAGGATAAATATAATTTTAATTACCCTAGGGAAATCTCTTCATTTAAGATTTCATGTTCGGAGAAGGTTTTTGATAAAATTTGTCATCAACACTTCTGGCCCGAACATATCTTTGTTGCAGAATACAAGGGAAATTCTACTCGAAAGAGAGATCGAGCTCCGATCTCAGGTGCTGGTTCCTCTCCATCTGCTTCATCTTCAAATGAAGCATCAAAAAACTAGCTTCCTCTTTAGCTCTTGCTTATCAAAATGTACGAGGCCTTAATAGTAAACTCTCTAATCTATATCTCAATAGTCATTCTTTTGATTTTGATGTCATTTGTTTTACTGAGACCTGGCTCAAGCCTGCCACATCGGACTTTTCTATTTTTTCGTCCAAATACCCTATATATAGATGTGATCGTTTAGCTCGTAAAGGTGGTGGAGTGCTGTTGGCCGTGGATTCTAATCTGTCCTCCGAACCTATTTCAACCACATTAAATTCTGACATTGAGTTTATTTGTGTGAAAGTTTCTTTTCTTAAATTTTCAATTTATTTAACATGTTCTTATATTCCACCCCTTTCTGATAACACTTTATATGATAGTCACCTGACTGCTATTAAATTTATATCATCTTTACTTTCTCACACTGACTTGCTTTTTGTCTTAGGGGATTTTAATCTTTCAGATGTTCGATGGTTTTCCTCAAATGACTCGCATTCACTTTTTCCTGATAGCTCTCATGAATTTATTGACGGTCTTTCTGAGCTTTCTTTGGTACAAATCAATCCTGTGCGCAATTCTATTAACAGGACATTTGACCTGTTATTCGTATTGGACTCTGCCAATAGTATCGTATCCAGGATTGATCCATTGGTAATTCCGGAAGACCCTTACCACCCAACTCTAAACGCACATATTACTTTACCTTTGTGGCCTGTTGTTCTATCATCTCAGCCACTAGAGCGAGTACGGAGTTTTAGTAAAACTGATTTTAATAAGTTAAACAGTCTGATTTCATGTTCTGATTGGTCTCAACTATACACATGTTCTGACTTGGATAATGCCAATAAGCTTTTTTATAATACTCTTAACTCTTTTTTTGACACCTGTGTTCCACTTGTATCACCAATTAGTTGCAATAGATTTCCTTGGTTCTCTAGAGAATTATCACATTTAAAAAATGTGAAATCCAAGCAATTTAAAAAATATAAAAAATCTGAAAATCCTTATGATTTCTCTCGATATTTAATTACCTGCTGTAGTTTTCTAAATCTTAACTCACAATGTTATAATAATTACTTGCGACGTTGTAAGCTTAAATTCTCTAAAGATCCGAAGCAATTCTACAAATTCGTAAACTCTAAACGTAAAGCCTCATCATTACCATCTTCTGTTGTCTTCAACGATATTCAAGCTAATACTGATCAATCCATAGCAGATTTGTTTGCTGACTTTTTCCAAACTACATATTCTACGAGTAGTTTCCGTGTTGGCTAGCCTTACCCGTATAGGTTAAGCTGTTCTAACTGTATTTACAGCCCTCTAATCACAGAAAGCTCGCTTCTTTGCAATCTTAAATTGATTAAGCCAGTGCACGCACCAGGTCCCGATGGTGTGCCTGCGTCTGTACTTAAGTACTGTGCAGAATCGTTATGCAGACCATTACATAAGTTGTTTACTTTGTCCGTTGATTCCTCCTCTTTCCCAGCGCTATGGAAAGATTCTTATATTATCCCTCTTCATAAAAAGGGTATTAAGTCCGATGCTCAGAACTATAGGGGTATTTCCAAGTTGTCTGCTATTCCGAAGATGTTTGAGAAAATTATAACCTCACATCTTCAACACTTATGTAGCTCTATTATCTCACCTACTCAACACGGGCTTATGAGATATAGATCTACAACCACTAACCTACTTGAGTTTACTTCCCTAGTGATTAAAGGGTTCAAGAAAAAGATGCAAACTGATGTTATTTATACTGATTTTAGTAAAGCTTTTGATTCCGTTAACCACTCTCTACTCATTCATAAGCTTGATCTTCTTGGTTTTCCATACAATCTTCTTCTTTGGATTTCAAATTATTTAAGTAACAGAACACAAAGAGTTATTTTTAAAAATTCATTTTCAAAGTCAGTTAAAGTTACTTCTGGAGTACCGCAAGGTAGTCATCTTGGTCCACTTTTCTTTACATTATTTATAAATGATCTTCCATCTTTATTATCTCACTCCCATGCTATCATGTATGCGGATGACGTCAAGCTTTGTTTATCGTATAGCGA
This sequence comes from Drosophila subquinaria, assembly GCA_037043405.1. Classification (NCBI taxonomy): domain Eukaryota; kingdom Metazoa; phylum Arthropoda; class Insecta; order Diptera; family Drosophilidae; genus Drosophila; species Drosophila subquinaria. Next base: position 14,116 of record JBAMBL010001268.1, on the reverse strand, counting down.
TCCTTCTTCTTTTAGTCTCTTGCAAGCAGACTTAAATGCTTTCCATCTTTGGTGCCAAGATAATTTATTAAATCACAATAGTTCGAAATGTAAAGTTATGACTTTCTATAGATCTTCCCGCATTATTTCACAGTACTCACTTAATGGCATTATATTGGAATGCTTGAATGATTCCGAAAGATCAGTTAATGACTTGGGTATAGTTCTAGATCATAGACTGAAATTTGATAAGCATATTTCTATAGCTGTCAATAAAGCAATGGGAGTTCTCGGGTTTATTAAGCGATGGTCCAAGGAATTTGATGATCCCTTTACTACTAAACTTCTTTACACGTCTCTTGTTCGTCTAATTCTTGAGTATGGATCATGTGTGTGGTCTCCTCAATATGAATCCCATTGTGCCAGGATAGAGTCGGTTCAAAAACAATTTTTAATTTTTGCTTTACGCGGTTTGAGTTGGAATTCGGAAATTCCGTTGCCATCGTATTCTAGTAGACTTTTCTAACTCAATTTTCCGTCTCTTACTAACCGTAGAATTATGCTTGGAGTAATGTTCATCCACAAATTACTGCACGGTCATATAGACTCGGCTAATTTGTTGGAAGAAATAACCTTCAATGTACCTTCTAGAGTAACTCGTAACTTTAATCCTTTGTATCTCCAACGTTGTTTCACTAACTGGGAATTGCACGAACCTCTTCGTACTCTGTGTGTAGATTATAATAGACTGTACCCTACGATTAGTTTCGAGTGTTCTCCGCTCACTATTAAAGCCTCTATATTGTCATGTCTAACTAATATAACCAACTAACTACTCATTAAAATCATTTTGGTCTGATTGGGTTTTTCTTGGTTTTCTCCAATCCTAGCAACAATCATTTTCTTTTTCATTTTAGATTCCCCAGAGAATTTTAGAATCTTAATTTTAAACTTCATTTTAATTTATTTTGTAATTTAAATATATATATTTTATAATTTAAATGTATAATTTGCTGTGTCGGCTGCTTTTAGCCAGACAATAAATAAAATAAATAAATAATAAAATCAAGACAAGCAGCCTCAACTTTAAATCATCAACATATAAAATCATCGAGGAAGGCCTTCACCGAGGAGATATATATGTATGTAAGTGAGCAATCATATTTTTCTATTGTTTTTGGTAATATTTTTTGGGAGAGTAACTCTCTTTCGTCAACGCATGTGTGTATGTATGGCGATGCATATATACGCATGTGTGTAGGCAGACAGTGTTGTGTGGACTTAGCGTGTATGTGTGTACGTATGTACATACATATTTGCCTATAGCTCGTGGAAGACAGTCAGCAGGCGAAATAGTGCTGCTCTCATATTTTCGCTCTCTGTAATACTTTTGTTCCTTTCCTTTTTGCTTTTCATTGCGTTCTTCTCGCAAGCCTTGCTCTTCTTTTAAGAGCACATGATTTAAAGACCTACTGACCTAGTTTGGTCAGCGAAAGTAATGTAAAGAAAACAAAAAAAAAGACACTAATACAACAACAAACACTTTGCAAGTGCATTGCCTCGATCGGCTGTTGCGCTGATTCCGTTTGGTCAATTTTGTGCACAGTAATGGCACAAATATTAGGCCATGTACATGTAAAACGAAAATAAATGCAAATTAATAAAAACAAAAACTGCCAAGTGAAAGCCTGAAATGAAAATGCACAATGTATAGCCCAGAAAATACTCTTCAAATTAAGTTGTTTAAATATAATTGATTTTTTTATTTTTATATAATTATAAAAAATAACATAAGTGTCAGTCGTCGACTAAACCTCGCATCGATCGGTCGTGTTCTTTCGCAGTCAATCGCAGTTTAGTTCAAAGCTTATCTAACTTTCAAGCGCCAAATCTTCTTTACTTTCTTGTTCGTCAAAAACGAGCACAACTCAACAACAAGAGTAAGTCATCTAGACGAACCATGCCCCCTGGGCAAAAAAGCTCTGGGGCAAATCGCTACGCAATACTTAGCGATAGCCCCAAAAGCAAAAGGAAGAGACCAATCCCCCTCTCGGAAGCCTTCCCAGAACTCCCGGAAATCAATCTGCCTAACCCAAAATTCATCAAAATGTCAGCCGTAGACCCCCAAAAACCTCTCTCCTCTTTTTCGTGCTTCGCTGTCGAACGAGCAATCAAGCTAATAAACAATAAGGTTTTGAAAATGAGTGAAATGCGTGATGGCAAACTTCTAATATTTGTTGAAAACACAACCATTGCCGACAAATTCATTGCTGCAAAAGAGCTCCATGGCATCTGCAAAATCAAAACGCAATATCATGAAAACCTTAACCACTGCAAAGGCACTGTATATGCACCTTACCTCAATCATGTTCCCAACGAAGAAATTGTACATGAGCTAAAGTCACAGGGAGTAGTAGACGTCTATAAATACTCACGCCAAATAGACGGCAAAGCTACGCCGACTGGTGTGGTACAACTAACATTTGACCGGTATAATCTTCCATCAAAAATACAAATTTCATGGCACACTGCCCGCGTCAAGGATTACATCCCAAATCCTATGAGATGCAAAAATTGTCAACTCATTGGTCATACAGCCAAATTTTGCAAAGGCAAAACTATTTGTCCATGTGGTTTCCCACTCCACGAATCAACTCCGTGCTCAAGAAATGAGTGCGTTAACTGCGGCGGCGAACATGCTGCCAGTAGCAAAGACTGCCCAAAATACAAAGAAGCACAAGAAATCCTAAAAATCAAAACCAAAGAAAAATGCACGATGTACGAAGCCAAAACAAAATTCTACAAACAACAAACATATAACTCCTCCAAATATTAGAAAAACTTATTCAGAAGCTACAGCTACACAACAACCTAAGCACACTAAAGAAAATAACATAAGACCAATGACGCACTCAAATAAAGATATAGCAGATGAAAAAAAGAACACACTAGCAGAAAAATGTACTCTTGAAACGACAAATCACTCAAAAACAACTCAAAAGAGAAACTTAACCATAAGAAGACCGTCCACCTCAAAAACAATAAACCACTTGACACATGAACAAACGACAATAACTAGCGACTCAGAAATGGACACAGACATAGAATTCGAAGAGCAAATAAGAAAAGCAATAAACCAAGATGATCCAATTCTCTCTGATACATGCAGTGATATCGTTGAAGAAATTGATCTTTGAACACAAATCATCTCTATCAGCCTCTATTCACTCTCTTTCTCAATAACCGCGATCGCTTATAATGACCCGTTGCATTATAAGAACGTCATCGTAGTGTTAGAAGGAAAGAAAGAAGAGAGACATTACATACAAACAAGAATAAAAAATCAAATTACTAAGTCTTTCTTTCACAACTATGACATTTAAACTAATACAATGGAACATTAACGGATACATAGACAAATATCACAATCTTTCTCTCTTACTAAATAGGTACAAGCCAAAGATCATAGCACTACAAGAAACTCATCTCTTAGACAACAACACATCATTTTACATTCCAAAACAATATGCACTATACCAAGAAAACGACATAAACACCCACCACACAAAAGCCAGCAGAGGAGTTGCACTCCTCATAGAAAAATCCATTGAGCATAAAAGACTAAATGTAAGCTCCAACATTCTTGCCATCGCTGCAGAAATCCAAACTGAAATTCCTTTTATAATCCTAAGTGTCTACATCTCGCCAACGGACAATTTCGTTGAGCAGGAGCTCCATGATCTTGTCAACAATTTCAACAAGCCAGTACTTATGCTAGGAGACTTCAACGCCTGGCATTCGCTTTGGGGATCTTTTTCAAACAATCAAAGGGGCAATTTAGTTGCTAACTTTATACAGAACAGTGGTCTCATAGTACTCAACAATGGGAATCACACACACTACACAACTCATAACACTTTTACAAACGTAGATATATCTTTATGTTCACCACCACTTAACCTCAACGCATCTTGGCTTACTTGCGAAGATCTATATGGAAGCGATCATTTTCCCATAATTATTCATCTCTTTCCTAAAGCACCATCTAACATAGGTTTCAAAGCACATAAATACAAACTTCACTTAGCCGACTGGGGAAAATTCCAAAAAAACATCAACGAACAGTCATCAGAAATTAATATTACAAAAAACATAAACCAAGCAGCTGCTAAACTCCTTAAGGTAATTAAGGCAAGTGCAAACGACGCCATACCAACTACAAATCCCAAAAAGACAGCAAAAAAGACAACATACTGGTGGAATAGAGAATTAGAAAAATTAAAGAGGGAAAAAGTAAAATGTCTAAATAATCTCAGGAAACATTTAAGCACAGAAAATATGCTAAAATACAAGAAAGCTAATGCCAAGTTTAAGTACGAAGCAAAGCAAGCCCAAAGAACATCTTTTACTAACTTCACCAGCGACATCAACCCGAGTTCAACTACAAAAACACTTTGGGATAAAGTTCACATCATTACAGGGGTCAAGAAAAACACACACATCCATGCAATAGAAACCGAGACAGGTAACTCCTGCGATTCTGTAGAAATCGCCAATGCATTTTGCAAGGTCTGGTCTGATTACTCAAATGACTCAAACTTCTCGGATTCCTTTAAACGGAATAAACAGCGTCACATAGCCCACACACCCTTAACATATATTCCGAAGCCCAAAGCAAAACTTATAGAAACTCCCATCACGTTAATCGAACTCCAATCCTGCCTTAGTAGCTTGAAAGGATCCACACCTGGTTTTGATAACATACCCTACGATATCTTGAAAAAGCTTCCGCCTATTGGCATTGAGAAACTCTTAGAACTTTATAATAAAATATTAGACACCGGCATCATTCCACAACAATGGAAAATCGCAACAATAATCCCTATCAACAAGCCCAATAAACCTAAAAATTCTTTAAATGGATACCGTCCAATATCACTACTCCCCTGCATATCAAAAACCTTAGAAAAAATAGTATCGAAAAGAATTATGTGGTTTCTCAATCAAGAAAACATGCTATCCGGAAATCAGTACGCTTATAAATCATGCAAATGCACAATAGATCCTCTTCTTATAATAGATAACCACATATGCAACAAACTCTCAACAAAAAATCATGTATCTATACTTTCCATTGACATGGAAAAAGCTTTTGATAGAATAGGAATACACTGCATTACACAACAACTACATGAATGGAAATTAGGACCAAAAATCATCAACTACATTCGCAGTTACCTTAGCAATAGAAGACTCCGAGTAAAAGTCAACAACATACTTTCAAGAGAAGAGAAACTACATAATGGTATTCCGCAAGGATCTCCTTTATCAGTAACACTATTTTTAATAGCTTTTAACAAATTAAGTCATATTATTAATCAAAACAAATTCTTTACACACACTATGTACGCAGACGATCTCTGTCTTATCTTTAATCCGAAAATAGGATATGATACTGAAATTAACAATTTGTTTAAAAAAAATAAATCAATGGTGCAATTTTAGTGGCACAAAAATATCAAGCGAAAAATCATCACATTTGCATATATGTAAGAAACACAATTGTACAAATATTGACATTATAGTAAACCATAAAATTATACCCAAGACAGAACACCTTAAAATACTAGGACTAATTTTTGATAGAAAACATTCATGGAATGAACATATAAAAACATTAATAAAATCAATAAACACTAGACTAAACATTCTTAAATGTCTAAGTAGCAAAAATCTTAAATGTAACACATCCTCTCTCATTAATATCACAAAAGCAATAATATTGTCAAAAATAGATTACGGCCTCTGTGTATACGGTAAAACAAGCAAAAGCAATATAAACAGGCTTTCCACCCCCTATCACTCATCCATAAGACTTTCTCTAGGTGCTTTCCGGACCACTCCTATAGCCAACATCCTCGCAGAAGCAGGGCTACCCGATCTGGGCACCAGATTTGATTGGAGCATCGGCAGGCAAATTAATAGAATAACCAACACATCCGGCTCGTCAATGCACAGAACGCTCATTAGCCAAATCAAGAGAAAAAGAGAACTCCGAATACCATCAAGCCTCCAACTCATCATCAAAAAATCTGAAGAGCTCAACATAATCATATCTCCTCATCGAAAGTACAAACAAAAGGTTCCACCTTGGTACTTCAACGAAAAATCAATTATACTGCAACTCGCAAACTATAAAAAGGACTCAACTCCCAAGGAAATATACACAACAACCTTCAATAGCATCCGATCCAATTACCCTACGTGGAAATTACTATTTACAGACGGTTCGAAGACAGACAACTCTACAGCCTTTAGCGTTGTCAGTGAAGATAATGAAATTTTAAAATTGGCTATAACACCCCACTACACGTCCATCTTTACAGCAGAGGCGGAGGCGATCCTGGCTGCAGTGGAGTTGGCAAGCGCTACGAAAAGAACAAAACATATCATCTGCACCGACTCGCTTTCAACACTCCTTGCGGTCCAAAATGTAAATAATAACAATCCGACAATAAGCAAAATTAGGGACACACTGTCCGCAAACCAAAAAAAAATAAAAATAATGTGGACCCCAGGACATGCAGGAATAAAAGGAAATGAACTGGCGGACAATGCAGCAAAAGCTGCCACAGTAGCCCCACTAATTCTGCATGCTACCTTTAACAAGGAAGACATCAACAACCACGTCAGCACAACAAGCAGAATAGCTCCAATAAAATCTTGGAACGAATACTGCCACCACTACAAGACATTAAATCCACACCGCACGCCAACAAATATACCAAAATCTGTAAACAGAAAACATGCTATAATATTTACGAGATTCAGGCTAGGACACACACAACTAACGCACGAATACATATTTAAAAAAATACCACCGCCGCTCTGCCCATACTGCAATAGCAGTACCCTCACGATCGACCACTTCACAAATCACTGCCAATTCATCCTCAACCAATGCACCCGCTTGAAAATACCCACTCCCTCACAACTCCTCACAGAGGCCAACATTGAAAACATTAAAAATTTTGTAAAACTTATTTCTAAATTAAATGTAAGAATGTAACATATGTACACAAAACCAGCCTGAAGGCCTCCGCTGCTCTGGCTATAAACCAAAATTGTAATTTAGAATTAATTTCTAGGCTACAATATTATAAATAAAATAAAAATAAATAACATAATTGTAAATTTCTTTTTATTTTGTAAATTGTTCGTATCGAAATTTTGGAAAATTGTCGAGCTCAAATTAAATGTTGAATACTAATGGAATTTTTAAAGCGGCATTCAGCCCGAAATAAATTTTCAAATAATGTTATGATTGAAGAAATGAATTGCTAAATTGTTATTATTTGTTCCGGAGACATGGTAACATAAGGGAGTAGGAGAAAGAACTTTGGGATCTTCGATAACATTGCGCACGAAGATCATGGTTGGGTAGGGTATAGAGCGCGAGTGTCGATCAACATCGTAGACCTCGCCTTTCATTTTAATCGATTTTTATGTTGACTTTGAGTGTCCCCTTTGACCTGTTTTGGTTGTATGAGTTTCGCGGAGTTTAGCTCCCTACAGAGGTCTTAGATATAAAGTTAATGTGCATCCCAATATAGGCTGGCAACAACCCACCCCACATCTCACCGAATGAGCTCGGAACAAGAAGGCCTAGAACGCCATGCCTATACGGGTAGTGGGAATTAAAAACACCCACGACAAATGCTACAGGACTCGATGCACTCGGTCGAGGACTTTATATTCCGAGTTGAATTCCTGCACAGGCAATATAAATGCGCTTGGCAGGAGATCCTGCAAGAATTCCACATTCTTTTGGCCGGTCGGGCCAGAGAATGGTATTGGGTACTACGCCAGGCACTTCTCGACCGTTTCCGGGGCTACCAAACGGAGCATGACCTCATGCAGGATCTGCTGCAGCGGGAGCAACAAGCCAGCGAGGGAGTCGATGACTACATCCATCACATGCGCCAGCTTGCCGCTCGTTTCCAGAAGCCGCTCCGGGATCGTGAGCGTGAGTACCGTTGACGAGCTGCGCCAAGAATGTGTCGAAGTGGAGCGAAATGCCAGCCGGAGGACACGCTCGGGATACACACAGCAGACACGTTTTTCACACGGAAAGCCGTCAGTCCACGAAATTGAATTTCCGCCTGGTGATGCAGAGCCGCCACCCGAGGATTTGGAGGAGGCGTCGATCAGACCCAAAGTAGTCTGCTGGAACTGTGGACAGTTTGACCACGTTTGGCGAGACTGCCTTTCCAAGGAGCGGAAGATCTTCTGCTACCTGTGCGGCAAGCCTGATACCTTCAGTCCCCAGTGTGATGGATGTCCGGGAAACGCCAGGATGAGCGCGATGCGAGCGGGACAAGCGCGCTCGGGAACGGCGACCGCGGAAAGGAAAGACTCCAGATTCGGAAGAATGTAGACCAGAAGAAACCAATCGCCAGCTCTATAAATGGAATAATTGGGAATGAAATAAATAATAATGAAATAAGCAATTACATGGATACGAATAAAAATAAGGATAACGATACTCATAAATATCAGGATAAGAACAAGGATATTTGCAGCAACAGAAACAAGGATAGCGAACTCGTCAGAGGGAATCCATTAAGAGGCCTGCCATACGAGGAACGGGTGCGAACTTACATGTGGGCTCGCAACAGAATTTTTGGAGAACGGCAACTCGAGGGAATGACGCTAGCCACTCGACGCATCCTGAAGGCTCGAGCACGCTTCCGTCGACGCAGGATGACGAGGCGTCAGATCATCGAGGCTGTGCAGAGGGACGACAACACGGATCCACGCGTATTCGCAGATGTCGAAGTAGCAGGCCGCAAGTTGAAAGGACTGCTGGACACGGGAGCGTACGTGAGTTTGCTGGGACAAGGATGCCGGGAGTTAGTCGAGGATCTGGAATGGCCAGTGCAGCCATACGCCTCGATGGTGAGGACAGCGGCAGGAGCCAGTCGACCAATTTTGGGTCGTGTCGTGCTGCCTGTAAAATACAAAGAGAGAGTAGAGGATATTGTATTTTATATGTGTCCTGACCTGCAACAGGAGTTGTATCTCGGGATAGATTTCTGGAGAGCGTTTGACATTGCTCCGGATGTGCTTGGGGCTCCAACCAACGGCGAAGCAGATCCAGACGTTTCTAAGGCGACGTTGCGAATACGGACATATCGTATTACCGGGAATAACGCGAATTTCTCCAGTTCGAGAAGGACGGTTTAGGCATGACTCACCTGCTACAGCATCGGATACAGTTGATTGAAGGAACCGAACCCGTGAAAGACCGACATTATCCTCTGTCTCCGGCCAAGCAGGAGATCGTATGGGCTGAAGTTGACAAAATGCTGCAGTTGGGAATTATAGAAGAGAGCGACAGTCCCTGGAGCAACCGGACTACAGTCGTCATGCGTCCTGGAAAAAACAGATTCTGTTTAGATGCCCGCAAATTAAATAGCGTTACAGTGAAGGATGCTTACCCGCTGCCATGCATTGAAGGGATCCTGTCCAGAATTGACGAGACGCACTTCATCTCAAGCGTCGACCTCAAGATCGCATTCTGGCAGATCGAGCTGGAGGAGAAGAGTAGGGCCTATACTGCTTTTACAGTTCCAGGGAGGCCACTTTACCAGTTCCGGCACATGCCATTTGATCTCTGCAATGCGGCGCAACAATTATGCAGACTTATGGATAAAGTAATCCCGACGACGCTAAAATCGAACGTCTTCGTCTATCTTGACGATCTCTTAATTATTTCGGCGGATTTTCCAACGCACATGAAGTATCTCAGGTTAGTGGCAGAGTGTTTGAGAAAGCCAAATCTCACCATTGGAATGGCATAATCCAAGTTTTGCTTCCGGACTCTGAACTACCTGGGATACATCATCGGTGGCGGCACACTAAGGATGGATCCAGGCAGAGTAGAGGCAATTAAAAACATTCCAACTCCGAGAAACGTCAAAGAGCTGAGGAGTTTTCTGGGCACCGCGGGATGGTACCGTCGCTTTATAAAGAATTTCGCCGAAATCTCCGTGCCACTAACCGACGCCCTGAAAATGAAAGCCGGAAAATTTCAGTTAAACCAGGAAGCGGTAGAAGCAGTGGATTCATTAAAAGCAGCACTTACCACGGATCCAGTGTTGGTGCACGCCGATTTCAAAAGACCATTCTTCATCCAGTGCGATGCCTCACACTTCGGAGTAGGAGCAGTTCTGTTCCAGCTGGACGACGATCAGCAGGAAAGACCAATCGCTTTCTTCTCGGCCAAGTTGAACAAGCACCAGATCAATTATACAGTAACGGAGAAGGAGTGTCTAGCCGCGAAGCTCGCAATCCATCGTTTCCGGCCGTACGTCGAGATGATGCCGTTCACTGTAATCACGGATCATGCCAGTTTACAATGGCCCATGAGTCTCAAAGACTTAAGTGGCAGGTTAGCGAGGTGGTCACTGGAGCTGCAGGCATTTCCATTCTCGATGCGCTACAAAAAGGGCGCCGATAACGTGGTGGCAGACACGTTGTCCAGGAGCGTGGAAGAGGTGGAGTTGTCACCGGAAGACCTGCAGGGTTTCGAGACGCTGGAGTTCGAGTCGCCGGATTACCAGGAGTTTGTCCAGGAGGTGTTGAGCCAGGAGCAGCGATTACCCGACTTAAGAGTCCAAAACGGGATGCTGTTAAAAGGGATGACGCTTGCAGCACTGGAGGATGAAATGGAAGGTACGAGCAGGAAGTTGTGGATCCCAGAATCGCTGACGGCAGGGCTCATCCAGAAAGCGCACACGGAGGAGACAGCAGCTCATGGAGGCATGGCAAAGACTCTACATGCGCTACGGAGGCAGTTTTACTGGCCTGGTATGGTCATCCAGGTCCGTGACTACGTGCGGAAATGCGAAGTCTGCCGGGAAACAGGTGCTTACCGACAGACCGTTCCAGAAAATCTATATAGGTTTTCTGGGAAAGTATCCGCGATCCAAACGTGGACACGCCTGTGGAGACGAAACTTCGCCCTGAGCAACTTCGGTAAGGCATTCAACGCGAAGTTCGCCAGGAAGTTCCTGAAGAGCCGCGTCGCCCGAGCAGTAGGAGACAACGCATATGAGCTAGAGGACCTGCCAGGAAGAGCACTGGGAGTATTCCATGCTAAGGATCTGCGTTCGTAGGGGGACTTGCTTACGCTCGGTGGGCGCTGGTGGTGTCGGATCCTGTTTCCATCTGCTTCTGGAGTAGGTAGTCGTCGTGGGTGTGGCCTACGTTGGGTGCTGTTCAGGAATCGGCTGAGCACAAACGATCTAGGGGGGGGGGTCGATAGTTGCGATATCGATAGCTGTCATGGGGGTGGCAACTCCAGTGATAGAAAGAGATGGCTGCTGACTGCTGAGCGAGACAACAAAATGCCATATGCCCCTAATGCCCCTGACCACCATTTCAGCGAATGAGTGGAAATGCCTTTCTGCAACAGCAGCGGTTAATTACGAATTACATTGAGTGATTTTGATTACACGTTGCTGCTGCAGAAGAGAGTCTGAATTTTAAAACGATTGAGAGCGGATGTATGTCTCCAAGGCTGTCGTAGTTGACATAACCTTGTCGAGAAAAAAATTAAATTAAATCAATCCCGTCCGTCAGTAAAAAAAATCGTCCTGTCAGTGGACCAAGTGCCACTCTGGTGCCTCGATCCTCGCAGCATCACCCACATACAGAGTGACAGCAGCAACAGCTTCCATTCGGCCGCAACATTGTTCTTGCTCTGCCTGTCCAGTGTCGGCGAGCACAACAGTCAGTCCATCAGCCGCAGCAGAGAATTTGTGAAGGAGCTGTTTTTGTCCAGCGAGCACCAGAAGCAACATCAGTGTGCTTATAATCAAGCAGCCACAGTTGCCCGTGCAACATCCTCCTTTTCTTCTTCGGCCGGCCTCAGCAGCATCTCCGCATGTTCTCCAAGTGAGTCCGCTTCAATTTGCCGCCACACATCAGTGGCTCAGCCAATTCATCATAGAAGAGCTGTTAAAGAGAAACTTGACCCCTACACCCGGCCAGTAAATAAATTATCTCGATTAGTTTGTGTTCACGTTTATTGAATGAATTGAAACTCGTCTAATATACAAAATATAAAAATACAAAATAAAAAGTAAAATATGCAAGTGAATAAAAATCATAAAGAAATAATTCAAACTTTTAACAAAATAAAAAAGTTAAAACGTTATTGAAACAAATAACTTAAAATCTAGAGAATGTTTAAATATTTGTTAAAAATAAAAAATTTAAAATTTATACAATACTAGGGGGCCCGCCCCTGGTAGCTTCGCTCGCCAACCCCCGCTCGCAAAATTGAAAAGAAGGTCTTTTGTTGTCCAGCTTAACAAACTAAAACTGCTCGCTTCGCTCACCAACCCGAATTTCGCAAAACGCCGTCTTATTGCTCGATGAAATTATCTCATCTATGTTGTGTGCAAATTTCAGCATTCTATCTTTTACCGTTTGGGCTACACGTTGATTCTCAGTCAGTCAGTCAGTCAGTCACGTCAGTCAGTCAGTCAGTGAGTCAGTCAGTCAGTCGTGACAAAGAATTTTATATTTTTATATAAAATTAAAATAATAGAGTAAAAATAATAAGTAAAGTAAAGTAAATGAAAAGATATTAATGTTATTAGACAAACAACAGTTTAGGAACGAATACGCGGTTAACTTTATTAAATAACATAAAAAACATAACATAAAAAAACAGCCAAAAAAGCAGCAACAATTTTTATGATATGATCGCCAGCCGAAGCAACAGCGGCAGCAACAGTTAAAACGTCCAAACGGGCAACAACAACAACCTCAACCCAAACGCAAGCAACGTCGACCGCAGCAGCAGCGACCGGAGCAACAACATTCAGCTCTCGGTGGCGCTGTCGCTTCTGCTGCTGATCTTGCTTCCGTTTCACAGCCAGTCCATTTAAATGCCGCAAAAACGATCGATCCTCGGGCTCGATTAGCTCACTTGGAGCGCATGCGGCAGGAAACACAATCAAAGCAAGGACAATCCCTTCCCAGGGAAGCGATTGTCCACATTCAGCAACAGAAACTGCAAGCAACATTCCAGAATTCTCTGCATAAATTCTCTGCTGCCCCACGCGTGCAGCAGCATCAGCAATCGCCTGACGAAATGTCAGTCGACGGGACTGTTTTTGTTGCGCGTGAAAAGCAGCAGATAGAAAGCTTTTTTCATAATGATCCTAATGATCATGGTGCCTTGCTAGCCGCATTTAATCGGCAGCAACAACAAATTGATCGCATGATCGAGGGGATGGCCAAAATGCAATTAACTATTGCCCAGTTACTTTGCCAAAATGGCGGCCAATCGGCCGACCTAGCGAATACATAGCCCCACCCCCTCCATCATGCCTTCAACACTGCTTTCCATTAGACAATAATGGTAAGAAGTCTTAAATTTTTCTTTATTTTTTATTTAAATTTTTTTTTTACTATTTATTTTCAATTTTTTATTTTTTGATTTTTTGTTTAACTAATTTTCTGTTATTATTTTCTCCTTTTTTTTTTGATTTACCATTTTAGTTTTTTACTGTTAATAAAATAACATGTATTACCAATAAATTTGCATTCTCAGGCCCTTCTGGCCTGGCATCAAATTTTTCATAATTCGCAGCATCGTGGACGCGACACTTTAAGTTTTTGCTTTTCATATTATCGCATCTTTTTTGCGAACAATCAAGAATCAAACTTTAACACTGCAGTCCATCTCGTTAGAGACTGCACATTTTCATTTAATTTTTCGCAAAGTCTCACATCCATCACTTTGCTGCACATTTTCAATTTTATCGCCGAGAAGCGCAATAACTTAAATTTATTGCTAAAAAGCAACTCTAAATTTAGTTTATTTTGTAAATAATTTTTTTGCAATTTTTTAATTTCAGTTAAGCACTTGAAGTGTAATTGCAAAGTATTGTGCCGTCGTTGTTGATTTGCCTGGGCCAATCCACTTGGACCGGTGCAGTGGAAGCAGGAGGCCCGGTTATTTTAAACGAATGGTGGCAAAACAGTGGCGACGTGTGCAACTCCGTTTTCTGAAGAGCAGTGTGCAACATAAATGTGCGGTGCTTATGAGGTGGGATGG
>JBAMBL010001267.1:0-11790 GCA_037043405.1 Drosophila subquinaria | reverse complement strand
GCCTAAAAGTATGCAATAAAAGTATTTTATGTATATTTAAATAAGTATAGTCGGTAACGCTTGTTTTTACTTAAACTTTTATCAAATCGCCCACAGTGCGAGGCTGGAGTTGGCGGCTGGCGGCTTCGGGGGTCGAAGGGCTAGAGTATTGGAGGGGATGGGGGCTGTCGTGTAGTTGACGTGGCAGACGTGGCAACGTAGCAAGTGGCATTAGTCGTTTGGCAGCGAGCATGGAACGTTGGCGCAACAAAGTGGCCATCGTGAGCGGCGCCAGCTCGGGCATCGGGGCCGCCTGTGTCCGTACGCTGGTCGGTGCCGGTCTCGTGGTTGTCGGCCTGGCCCGTCGCCAGGAGCGCATCGAGCAGCTGCGCGGCGAGCTGGCGACGGAGGAGCAGCGCTCACGATTGCATGCAATCAAATGCGATGTGACGCGAGAGTCGCAGGTTTTGGATGCCTTTCAATGGGCCAAACAACATCTGGGCGGTGTCCATGTGCTGGTCAACAATGCGGGCATTCTGGCAACCACCGAGCTGAGCGGTGCGGCCAATACACAGCCCATACGTGATACCATCGAGACGAACATAATGGGCAGCGTTTATTGCATACGCGAGGCATTCCAAGCAATGAGACAACAACAACAGCAGCAGCAGGACAAGGAACAGGCGGAACAGCAAAAGGAGGAGCAGGAGGAACAGGAACAGGAGCAGGAACAGGGTCACGTGATCATTGTTAACAGCATTGCCGGTCAGCAGGTGCCCAATCTGGGGCCACAGCTGCCGTCACTTAACATCTATCCGGCCACAAAATTTGCACTTCGCGCCATGAACGAGATCTATCGCCAGGAGTTTCAACGCCACAAGACGCGGGTTCGTGTATCGGTAAGTGACAAGTTTTTCCAAAAAGCGTAAAAAGGTCAAAAATCATCTCTCTCTCTCTCTCTCTCTGAAGCAGTGTTGACGTTTTTAGTAGATTTACTTGTGGATACAAAAATCATGCAAGTGATTTATTTAGATATTTATATTTATTTATTTATTTAACTTAATATGATATAATATAATCAGGGATTAAAACCCTAACCGAAACGGTAACCTTTAACCGGTAAAAACCGATTGATATTTAAAACCGTTACTGAAACCGTAACCGAAAAAAAAAATTTTCAATTGACCGAAACATTAAAACCGAAACTCTGTAAACAGAAATAACCGTTTCATTTATAAGGGTTAATTTCGTTTTTTAATAAGTAGTATATGTATTATAAAAATTGAAAAAAGTTGTATTTCTGATTGTTATTTAAAAATTGCAAATAAAAAATATGGTGTAACTTTTAAATACAATTTTAAAAGCATGTTTTATTTTCAATTTTTATTATAAAAATTTAAAAAACAAGTTAAAAATAATTTTCAACGCAAAATGTTGAACTGCTTCGATTTTTACGACTCATAAGTCTTGTTTGCGATCTCTTATATTTTGTTAATAGTTTTATATTTTATTTTTTACTTTCTTTTCTGTTTTTCTCTATTTAATTATCATAACATATATTATAAATATAGTTATATTTATTTAAAGAAATTTTTTTTTTGTGAACCGAAACCATACCGGTATTTCAAAACCGAAACATACAAAAACCGGTTCACCGTTACGAAACCTTTATTCAAAGATTTTGCGTAACCGATAACCGGAAACCTTAATGCGAACATAACCGAAACCGTAACTGAAACCGATATTTGATTCGGCTTTAATCCCTGAACATTATCAAAAATTATTAATTAGAATGATTTATTAACTAATTTTAATTTAATATTCATTTAATTATACATTAATATTAAAGCAACATAAATGATGATTTTTTTCATCCATCTAATTACAATATATCAACAAAATTGACTTTTTTGTGTAACTAAATTTGCTTAATCTGATGAAAATTCAGCTTTAGATGACATTGAGAAACTTTCTATGGCACAATCGTTTTCTTTCAATCATTTTAAATTCTATCATTTTTTTTTTGGCTTTTTCTCCCAAGTTAAATTATAATTTTCAATAGGCACTGGAGAATGTCATAACAAATTTTAAAAAGCTTTAAATCTGCTGCAAGCTTATAAATATATTATTTATTCATTCAAACACATTTTTAGCTTAAGTAAATAATTTTAGCGATAAACATTTTTGAAGTAAGAAAACTATGCTTATTTTCGCTATTTTTTTAAGATTTTTTCAAGCTGTTTCAATAACTATTTGTCATGTTTCGTACTTTAATCGATTTATATTTTAGTATTTTTGCTGTAAGGTCATTTGTACTTTACTTTACTTTCGACTTCAAAGATATTAATATAAATACCTTTAATTAATGGGCGCTTTGGGCAAACGCATTTAGAACATCATTATTTTAGTCAAATTTTAATGCTATAATTACCAAATTGCTGCCGAAAATAGAAAGTTCAACTACACAAATATGGGAAAATCAAAAAGTCGAAAAAAAAAAACATTGATTGACATTTGAGGCTTAATTTTAAACAATATATTGGCATTAAAAAGTGCATAGTGAATTAAATAAAAAAGATGTTTTTGCAATTTTCTACAAAACAAATTTTACAGCAAAAAGTATTCCCAATTTTAAATGTTTGTTTGTTGTTTTCCTAATTTTCCTGAAATAAAGTGTGAGTTACCTTTGACATACTGACATATTGAAAATTTAATATAAAATGGTTGTAATAAATTTGAGCCAGATTTGAGTAATTTCATATTTCTGTCTTTTTTTGTTAGTGTTTTTTAACGAATTCTCTAGAGAAGTTGTTTTTGTAAATAGCTAGGGCAACACTGTTTTGTAGCCACATGCAAGTCACGTTCACATTTGTGTCACATTTGCCATTGCAGACCATCAGTCCGGGCATCGTCGACACGGACATCTTGCCGGAGCAGCTGCAGGACGTCATCAAGCGGCACATGCCGATGCTGAGCTCACAGGATGTGGCCGATGCCGTTCTCTGGACCATTGCCACGCCCCCCAACGTGCAAGTGAGTTCAGTCATCCATACGCCCATTCACACATGCTTGGCATTTAAACATATACCTATCATATCTTTATATCTACATAACATATATATTTATAGTTTTTCTTTCTTTCTGACAGGTGCATAACATCACCATCAAGCCGCAGGGTGAAAAGTTTTAAGTCACATCTTACGTTAGATTCAACTTAACATTCGAGCATTAAAGGCAAATGCAAATGCAATTGATAAACAACTCGTATACTTCCCATATGCCAGATAATAAAGGAAAGGTTGCGAAAAAATATGTATTGCCTTCAATTTATCATTATAGATTTGTACTACTTATAATCGAAGCCGACGGTGAAAATGTGCTTGTTATGCTTCTAAATGCAAATCGTTGTCAGCCACGGCGTATACTTAATATGCTAGAAAATAGATGAAACTTGCATTCTAATCTAGACTGACCATGCGAATTTGATTCATTTTCTGTTGAATGCGTTCTTCGTAAAAATTATTAAAATATACGAACTACACAGAAAAAAAAATCCGGGATATTTAGCCCGAATTCAATCCGAAACGATGTCAGAAGTGGGGTAATCTCGGATTTTCTTAAACCAAGTATGAAATACTTGATTTTTTCAATCCCGAATTCAATCCTGAAACTCTTTTTTTGTTCTTTTTGGTTTTAAACTATTTTTTTTTAATTTTTTTTAAATTTTTAAATCTTTTTTAAAGTTATCTTTAAAAAAAAATATTTTTTTTAATTTATTTTTAAATTTTATTTTTTAAACATTTATTGTTTTTTTTCTTAACATTTTTTTTTTAATGAAGAGAATGTTTGACTGCAATTGACTGGGGGAATCGAACCCAGGTTTTTTTCAAACAGGTCGGCGACTCTAACCACTGAACCACCGGACAAGCTGAAATGAGAGAGGCCGAGAGAGAATCAAGTAATTTGGGCTTATTTTCCCATTTTAATCCCGATATAGACTTGATTGTTCAGCTTAATCCTGAAAACATACTTAAAAAATGCGAGTTTAAATTAAGTATTTTAGGCTTGATTTTAGAATGGCTTTTTTTTCTGTGTACGCCTGGGAAAATTAAGTCATTGCTTACTTAAAAAATGCTCTTCAAAAAATTACGAAGGAAAATGTTTTCTATTATATTAAATTCATGTGTGCTATTGGTAATCTATTTGTTTACTTGATATGCTGAACAAGGAAGAAACTAATGAGTTTTTTTTATCGTATTTCATTGTTATTAAATATTTATTGAAATTTTGAAGTATACCAGTCGTATACTGTTGTCGTATATTTGTAAGTCGGGAAAAAAATAAGTTTTATTAAAAATGAGTGACATTCATAATTAAGTCACTAGAAACTCAAGCTTCTCGGTAAGTCTCATTAAAAGTTCAAACATTAACATTTTCAAAATTGTTGAAAAACACGTCGTATACTTGATGTGTGTGATTTTTGAAAGCCAGAAATAAGTGTTGTCTATTTCTAATCTATCAGTTAAGTTAGCTTTTACTAGACCTTATATTCATTTTCATTAGTCTGTAAATTGTTGGCACAGGAAATTTATATGAAAAATATTTCACTTTTTCACCAACATGAAACCATTTAAATCAAGGCGTCGAAATTGGTAAGTATAGAGTAACTACTTTCAAAGGAAATACAGTCGAACTTCCCTAACTCGAATCACCATTATCCAAGAAACAAGTTCGAGTTATAGAGACTTCGAGTTAAGAAACTTTTTTTTTTTAATTTTTTTAAAAGAAACTACAATTTCATTTATTCATAAATACATTTGAAATTTCAAACTTTTCTTGCTATTTTCCTAAAAAAAAAAACTACAGTTTGTTCAAGACCTGTCGATATTCTCGAAAATGGGTTTTTTTGTGCTTTTGCTGTATTCAGATGAAGTTTTATTTCCATATTTTAATATAATGTAAACTGTTTTCTTTAAGATACCATATTTTTCAGCCACTTACATTTGTTTGGTCAACTTTCGAACTCTTTAACTAATAAGTTTGAATATTTCTTAAAGCGATAAACATTTTATGCGGGAAGTTCGAGTTAGGGAAGTTCGACTGTACTTACTTATGTACTTAATTTTGTCTGTGTTGTGAAATAAGAGTATTTGATCTAAGGACAAGTAATCTCAGTTTCGCAAATTTAAACAGCCTTTAGTTTTTCCCAAAATGTAGAGCTTTCTGGCCAGGTTTAAGCTTTCTAGTGACCCACATTAGGCTCAATTATGTTGCCCGTGCCAAATCGTATCCTCAAAACAAGAAAAAAGGGGGACAGATAAGATGCACAGTTATCTCCTGATTGAAGTTCATTGTGGTCAAATGAGTGTGTGTAACTTAGGAACACGATAACTTTACACTACTTTCCTTAATTACGATTTGGGTCTGGCGTTGTGGGCAATGTGATCAATGCACCTGCAACGTGCAACGTGCAACGTGCAACAAGCAACATGCAGCATGCAACTTGATCGATCAGCAGCTGCATAGTTTCGCAATTGGTTTTTCAAATGAGGCAGATGCCTTTGCTCAGATCCGTAGATGAAGGAGGTTGAAGGACGAAGTAGGAAGGAGAAAGGAAGGCGAAAGGAGACTTGACAAGCAGCTCATTGGATTGGCAAACAACGTGCAACGTGCAACCAAAACAACCTCCATCATGGCATGAAAATATACGGCAACGGGGTCGTGAGTATTTTGGGGCTGTTGTGGGGTTAGGGTTTGGTTGGGGGTGGTGTCCTTTTATCCGGCACTCAAATCAACAGCAGCATCTGCCCCTATGCGAAATCGAGGCATCGATGTACGAGGGCGACTGCTACGAGTGTTGCTGCCTCTTCGTCTACCTCTGCCTCTGCCTTTTCTTCTTCTTCTCATTCTGCCTCTGCTTCTTCTTCTTCTACCTGATACACCTGCTGGCCATGTGACACACAATGAAAATGGATTAAAAGGATAAGTGCCCAAGTGACTGCGTGTTGTTTGTAAGTGTGTGTGCGTGTGTGTGTGTGTGTGTGTGTGTGTGTGTGTGTGTGTGTGTGTGTGTGTGTGTGTGTGTGTGTGTGTGTGTGTGTGTGTGTGTGTGTGTGTGTTTTTTTTTTTTTTTTTTTTTTTTTTAATAACAAAGACGTTGATGCACGCAGTGCATTCAAGTGGTCTTTGCGACACCAGGCCTAGACCTGTTTATTGCACCCTTTCTTCTCCCTCTCGGCCCTGCCGATTAAGTATTATCACGAGAGGGAGAACAGCCTTATCGGCTCGCTTCAGCGCGGGTACGCTCTTCCCGCCTCAGCTCCAGCATGATCTCGCACGCCATCTTCTCTACTGCATCCCAGTTTTCCCTCGATGCCATCATGTGTTGCACTAAGTTGCTAGGGGTGGGTTCGACCTCGAAGGTCGCAGCAACTGTGCTTCTCTGCCTCCTGAATCTAGGGCAGTCAAAGATGACGTGCTCGGCGTCTTCTAGATATCCGGTACCGCAGGTACTACAATACGGATCATCGCTGTGGCCAAAACGGTGGAGGTATGCCTTAAAACAACCATGACCGCTCAGAAACTGGGTCAGATAGAAGTTAGTCTGCCCATGCTTCCTGTCCACCCATTGCTGAATGTGCGGAATCAGTCTGCGTGTCCAGCTCCCTTTTTCGGACTCGGTCCATCTTCTTTGCCATCTGTCTAGCACAGCCCTCTGATTGGTACCAGAATCGCCGTCACCCGTTATAGCCTCTACAAGTAGATCGAAGGGTGGTATGCCTGCGATCACGTGGGCTGCAGCCCCTGAAATCGTGCGAAAGCCACTGACTACCCTTAGAGCGCACACTCGGTACACAGAGTTGATTCCTCTAATATACGATTTCTTCCTCACGGCTTTTGCCCAGATTGGTGCTGCATACGTGGTGATTGATCGCACCACCGACGTGAGTAGGCGTCTTCTTAACTGTTTCGGTCCTCTTGTGTTAGCCATGATACGAGCGAGTGCTGTGCATGCCACTGCTGCTTTCTGTTCCACATACGCCATATGGTCTTTGTATGACAGCCTATGGTCCAGCATCACGCCGAGATACTTCAAGGATGGCCGGGAGCGCACGGTACTGTTGCCCACCGAGATGTGTGCAATCTCTGCAGTCTTCCGGGAGCTTATAAGCACCGCCTCCGTTTTGTGCTCCGCCAGAGACAGGCCTGCACGAGTCAGCCAAACTTGTGCAAGCCTGACAGCCTCGTTGGTGATATCTTCGACCTCTGCGATGTGCTTCGCTACCGACACTATTGCCACGTCGTCCGCAAAGCCCACGATTCGCACTCCTTCTGGCAGTGGTAGCCGTAGTATGCCGTCGTACATAATGTTCCAGAGGACTGGACCTAGTACCGAGCCCTGTGGGACTCCTCCGGAAACCTGGTAGTGCTTCTCCCCTCTGCTAGTGTGGTAGCGAAGTACCCTCTCCTTGAAGTAGCTTCTGATTGCCTGTATTAGGTACGGCTCCACTTCTTTCATGGTAAGGCGCCTTATGATTTCATCCCAGCTTGCCGAGTTGAAGGCATTGCGTACATCGAGTGTGACCACAAGGCAGTACTCCTTGGAGCCCCAAAGCCATCTTTTGCCTTCTATTGCTCTCTCTGCGAGGTCGGTTACCACTTGGATGGCTTGCGTTGTGGACCGGGCCTTCCTGAAGCCGAACTGGAACGGGGACAGCCCGCCATGTTCGCTTATGGACTGTTCCAACCGAGTGCAGATAACTCTTTCGAGCGCCTTACCTGCCGAGTCCAGCAGACAAATTGGTCTGTATGCCGATGGGTCATCTGGTGGTCTATTTCCCTTAGGAATGAGCACTAGGTCTTGTTTCTTCCAACGGGGCGGGAATACCCCCTCCTTGAGACAGGTGTTAAAGACATCGGCAAACAGGCTTGGCTGTAGCTCCATTGCCAACTTGATAACACAGCTTGGGAGTCCGTCTGGGCCAGGCGCTTTCCCCGATTTCATTCGGCGCGCTGCACTGTATATCTCCTCCTGGGTGACTAAGTTGAATATCGCTGGAGTGCCGCCTTGGGATCTCTCAGCAACGTCAGTGGACATCGGCTCCTGTGTTGGGAAGAGCTGTTCTACGATTCTGCCCATTAGCTGTGGACAGGAGGGACTCGGTGGTCTGAAGTGTGTGTGTGTGTGTGTGTGTGTGTGTGTGTGTGTGTGTGTGTGTGTTTTTTTTTTTTTTTTTTTTTTTTTTTAAATAACAAAGACGTTGATGCACGCAGTGCATTCAAGTGGTCTTTGCGACACCAGGCCTAGACCTGTTTATTGCACCCTTTCTTCTCCCTCTCGGCCCTGCCGATTAAGTATTATCACGAGAGGGAGAACAGCCTTATCGGCTCGCTTCAGCGCGGGTACGCTCTTCCCGCCTCAGCTCCAGCATGATCTCGCACGCCATCTTCTCTACTGCATCCCAGTTTTCCCTCGATGCCATCATGTGTTGCACTAAGTTGCTAGGGGTGGGTTCGACCTCGAAGGTCGCAGCAACTGTGCTTCTCTGCCTCCTGAATCTAGGGCAGTCAAAGATGACGTGCTCGGCGTCTTCTAGATATCCGGTACCGCAGGTACTACAATACGGATCATCGCTGTGGCCAAAACGGTGGAGGTATGCCTTAAAACAACCATGACCGCTCAGAAACTGGGTCAGATAGAAGTTAGTCTGCCCATGCTTCCTGTCCACCCATTGCTGAATGTGCGGAATCAGTCTGCGTGTCCAGCTCCCTTTTTCGGACTCGGTCCATCTTCTTTGCCATCTGTCTAGCACAGCCCTCTGATTGGTACCAGAATCGCCGTCACCCGTTATAGCCTCTACAAGTAGATCGAAGGGTGGTATGCCTGCGATCACGTGGGCTGCAGCCCCTGAAATCGTGCGAAAGCCACTGACTACCCTTAGAGCGCACACTCGGTACACAGAGTTGATTCCTCTAATATACGATTTCTTCCTCACGGCTTTTGCCCAGATTGGTGCTGCATACGTGGTGATTGATCGCACCACCGACGTGAGTAGGCGTCTTCTTAACTGTTTCGGTCCTCTTGTGTTAGCCATGATACGAGCGAGTGCTGTGCATGCCACTGCTGCTTTCTGTTCCACATACGCCATATGGTCTTTGTATGACAGCCTATGGTCCAGCATCACGCCGAGATACTTCAAGGATGGCCGGGAGCGCACGGTACTGTTGCCCACCGAGATGTGTGCAATCTCTGCAGTCTTCCGGGAGCTTATAAGCACCGCCTCCGTTTTGTGCTCCGCCAGAGACAGGCCTGCACGAGTCAGCCAAACTTGTGCAAGCCTGACAGCCTCGTTGGTGATATCTTCGACCTCTGCGATGTGCTTCGCTACCGACACTATTGCCACGTCGTCCGCAAAGCCCACGATTCGCACTCCTTCTGGCAGTGGTAGCCGTAGTATGCCGTCGTACATAATGTTCCAGAGGACTGGACCTAGTACCGAGCCCTGTGGGACTCCTCCGGAAACCTGGTAGTGCTTCTCCCCTCTGCTAGTGTGGTAGCGAAGTACCCTCTCCTTGAAGTAGCTTCTGATTGCCTGTATTAGGTACGGCTCCACTTCTTTCATGGTAAGGCGCCTTATGATTTCATCCCAGCTTGCCGAGTTGAAGGCATTGCGTACATCGAGTGTGACCACAAGGCAGTACTCCTTGGAGCCCCAAAGCCATCTTTTGCCTTCTATTGCTCTCTCTGCGAGGTCGGTTACCACTTGGATGGCTTGCGTTGTGGACCGGGCCTTCCTGAAGCCGAACTGGAACGGGGACAGCCCGCCATGTTCGCTTATGGACTGTTCCAACCGAGTGCAGATAACTCTTTCGAGCGCCTTACCTGCCGAGTCCAGCAGACAAATTGGTCTGTATGCCGATGGGTCATCTGGTGGTCTATTTCCCTTAGGAATGAGCACTAGGTCTTGTTTCTTCCAACGGGGCGGGAATACCCCCTCCTTGAGACAGGTGTTAAAGACATCGGCAAACAGGCTTGGCTGTAGCTCCATTGCCAACTTGATAACACAGCTTGGGAGTCCGTCTGGGCCAGGCGCTTTCCCCGATTTCATTCGGCGCGCTGCACTGTATATCTCCTCCTGGGTGACTAAGTTGAATATCGCTGGAGTGCCGCCTTGGGATCTCTCAGCAACGTCAGTGGACATCGGCTCCTGTGTTGGGAAGAGCTGTTCTACGATTCTGCCCATTAGCTGTGGACAGGAGGGACTCGGTGGTCTGAAAGCGTGCAGTCTTTTCATAGTAAGTTTGTAGGCCATACCCCAGGGGTCCGCGTCTGCTTGGTCGCAGAGGTCCAGAAAGTGCTGCTTTTTGCTGGTTTTGATCAGAATTTTTAGGATACGCCGCTTTCTCCTAAAATCCTCTTGAAGAGCCTCTTGCCTTCTGTCATCGCGCCTTATCGCTCGCTGATATGCCCGTCTTGCTCGGAGAGAGCTCCGACGCGCTTCGGCTATATCGCTATTCCACCAGTAGACTGCCTTCTGTCGTGATCCTCCTGTCGTTTTGCGCATTGATGCATTGCACGCTCTCAAGAGGTGTGTCATCAGCTGGTCCACACGTCTGATTGCGTTGCCGCTGGTCTCTGCTCCCTGCATCATTTGCTCGAAGGCAGGTTTGTCGAGCGTGTCCACTCTAAAGAATGTTCTTCTTGGCGCTTCAACCGCTGGTGTTCGTCCGCAAATCTCGGTTATGATTGCCATGTGGTCACTGTGCGTGTACCCCTGGCTGAGGGACCAGGTTGTCCTTGGCGCCAGGCTGCTACTCACGAAGGTGAGGTCGATAATCGAGCCAGCGTTTCCTCTTCTAAATGTTTGCTCGCCTCCACTGTTTAGAAGAACAAGATCCAACCTGGCCATGGCTTCCAGGACTGCAACTCCTCTATGATTGGTGCTTATGCTGCCCCAATCAGTAGCCCATGCATTGAAGTCACCAGCAATCAGGCAGGGTGATCTGTTAGCGGCGTCGTTTACTAGTCTGTCTAGTATCTGCGAGTACTCTTCCAGAGATAACGATGGGGCGAGGTAGCAACTATAGACGTAGAGGTAGTCTATCTTTGTCCTTACGAACCCTTTCTCGCTTCTCTTCTCCAATATTTGAATCGATTTTTGACTACAGCTCCATGTGGCCGCCCTACACGATTGATCCCCTGCCCACGTATTGGGGGACTTTATACGGTATGGCTCGCTTAGAATGGCAACGTCTATCCTCTTTTCTCTGACGATTTGTGTAAGCAGTTCTTGGGCTGCCTCACAATGATTAAGGTTTAGTTGATAAAACCGCATCATTGTGACTTGGCTCGAACCAGCGCTTTTGCCAGATAAGGGCATCTTGTACTGTTCACTGGGTGGTCAACCTCCTTTTCTCCTTTGCGGGTACACAGCAGGCACTTTGGTGGATGCTTGCAAGATTTTGCTTGATGGTCCGCCTCTCCGCATTTAAAGCACAGGCCTTTGCAGTCCTCTTCCTCTCGGCACTTGTTGGCAACATGGCCGAAGTCCATGCACCGAAAGCATCTAATTGGTTGAATCTTCCTCCGGATTCGGCAAATTACCCAGCCCACTCGAAGCTTCCCAGCTTGTAGGAGCTTTTCGGCCTCGTCTGCTGGAAGCTTTAGGCTCGCTGTCTGGGTTCCTCCATACGATTTCCGTATTGAGAGTATAGACGACGATGACGCTTTGATCTCACCAAACTGTGTGATCAGTGCCTCCAGAAGCTCCTCCTGAGTCGTGACCTCATCCAGGTCCCTTACTTCGATCG
>JBAMBL010001264.1:0-14046 GCA_037043405.1 Drosophila subquinaria | reverse complement strand
GGAAATGGATAGAAATTGGATAAGAATTGGTTAGGAATATGAATCTTAACACGATGCCAATCTTAGCATAACTTTTCTTCTTTCTCTCACCCTGTAGTCCCTTTTTAAACACGGCATCTCTTCCGCGCATTACCTGTTTCCACTTTGCCTGTTTTGTGCTTACCTTGGGCAAACATGACGACGAAGCGCTTTAAATATTAATAGGAAAATGATGACAAAGAGGCGCTGCAATAATGCCGGCCTATTAGGCCGAGTTTTAGGCTCCCTTTGCGCACTTAAATGACGGCAAACATTTGCCCAGCTCTTGGCCAAGTTAAGTTCAGTTGTGTTGTTAATGAGCGAGCAAATAGAGGCTGTTTTGACTTTAATGCCAAAACTGACAAGGTCGTTGTTGAAATTTCTACAATTTCTCCTCTGTTTCTCTCTCTACACTCTACACACACACTCACACACGCACACTCGCATGGCTCTTTTACGATTGTCGCCCGAGGATGCAGGAATGAGCAAGGAACTGATCCTGTTGCAGGCCCGCGTCAATTTCCAGTGCTTTCTACCGTGCTTTAAATATGACATCGTTCTTCTTTTGTACAACATTCAAGTTTGCTGGCCCCTCAATAGTCCAACCCGAAAGGCTCTGCCCTTTGTTAACCTCAAGTTGTGTTTTGGCCCTACAATTGGTGAGTCTGTAATACGAAAAGACATCGAATTTGAGTTTTTATTGGAAATGTTTTAATCCAAAAATATCAATAGGGAAGTTTTCATAAAGCATAGTACTCAAACTCAAAAAAAGGCCTGGCGTAAGCCCAATCTCCATATAAAAAAAACGCGGGCGTAAAGTGAAGAAGAAGAACTTGACATTTAGCTACGCTCGGGTGTCCGCAGACTCACTAAAATAACAGAGCTGTTAAGTAAAGTAACAGAATGGGCAGCACTGTTTGTGACAGTTGACTGGCCCAGCGAAACATCAAACTGTTTAGAGTTTCGCTGGGTATATAGGAGATAAATGTCTGGTACACAAGTGAAAGCGATGAAGAGTGTTTGAATTTGGTCAATAACGACGACAATATTGGTAGATTAAAACAAAGAATGAAATCCAAAATTGTTTTTATAGACATTAATAAGATAATTTTGTATTTTTCCATTAATATAGAGGGAGGACCCACGTAAAAAGTTCAAAAGCGATGGGTGCACCCAATGCATGCGTGCACCCAATGCTTGCGTGCCATCGCATATTTCTCCTCTATTAACATTAATATAAATTTTTCATTGCCTATTATCTCCTCTTTTTATGCAAATCAGTTCTGCATGTTCATATTTAAAATAAACCGCTGTTGACGCATAGAGTTACCAATCAACTTTCTGTTATTTTTCCGAATTGCATTGGCAACACTGGGTCGACAGCTAAATATTGAGCACTTTACGCCGCGTAAAATTTAGTTAGCTTGCGTACTAAGCTTAAAAGTATAAATCGAAAGGTTTCCATTGTAAAGGATCAGTTGAAAATGTTTAATCGAGACGTTTCAAACAATAAGTCTTAATCAGAAAGCTTTTACTTCAAAGTTTATTCGAAAAACTAAATCTTGAAGGCTTAAATCGGGTAGCTTTTATTTGAAATTATTGAGATCGCAACGTTTTATTGAACAGTAACAAAAGGAAAGTTTCTAGCGGAAATCATCAATGGAAAATCAGTTTCAATTCTAAATCTTCAATGGGAAAAGTTTTAGTCAGAAGATTGTAATATTGAGGCTTAAATCTCAAAATTTTATTCACTCATTTTGATTTTCAATGTTTCAATCAAAAATTTTGTTTCAAAAAAATGCAATTAAAAATATTTAGTCTTTAAGTTTTAACTTGAAGTTTAAGGATTTTTAGCATAAATGTGTGCATTAATTCCATAGTCACGTTGAGTTTACTTTTACTCCTTTCCCACTCCAAGAGAGACCCCTTTTCTCTCTCTCTCCCTCTTTTGCTTTCTGTCTGTCTCTCTCTATCTTGACATTTCCTCCTTCACGTCATCGTTATGCGAGACCGCGTGTTGACCTTCAAAAGGCATTTTCATTAAGCAAACTGGCATTTTCCTTCAGGTCACCCGTCATCCGCACTCTGTCTCTCTCTCTCTCTCTCTCTCTCTCTCTCTCTCTCTCTCTCTGTCGCTCCTCCATCGTCTCCCTCTCTTTTAAGCATCTGACTTTTGTTTGTGTAATTAAAGACGATTAGCAATTCTCGTTAAGCAATTGGCAAAAAGGCCCAAAAGCGCGCTGCCAACTCCATTAAATATGCAATGAAATTGCTTTAATTATACACACACACATTTACATATACACACACCCACGCACACACACACATACACATATACGTGGTCTTATGTTTATTTAACCGACATTGAAAGTTGCCTTTTCATTGTTTGCACTTTCCATTTTTCAGTCCATTTTCAAATCGGTTTCAAAATCAACGAAATCGAAACGGAAGTTGTTCGTTTCGCCGGAAGGCAAAGAGAGTGAAAGAGAGAGAGAGAGAGAAAGAGCAGAGAAATTGGAAAGAGCTGGAGGGGTGGGGGTGTTGCTCCTAAGCGCGTTAGAAATGAAAGAAATTGGTAACGAAATGAATTCGTTTTCGAATGTCGGACACGCAAACCTGGCATTGGCTCTGTGTGTCGGCGCTAAATAACGATTCTCCAGTACACACTCACTATATAGTATACGCTTATGCATACAAACGTACATATGTACATGCTTAGTGCAAGGACGGCGGGGGATTCCATTTCACTCGTTTGTGGCTTGAGGATGGCATGTGGTTGCCACAGCTGGTGGCCATTACTGGAGCTGCCAAGGGAGGAGTTGGTCGGAGGGGGAGACCAAAAGTGGAATAAGGAGAACAGAAGCTAGACTGTTGAGCTTATTGTTGAATACTTTTACTACTTCCCCTACTTTTTATTTTATGTTTAAGTTACTCAAAGCGCAGACAGACGAAGGAATCTTGCTACTTTTATTACAGCTATTCCATCTTTTATTACTGACACCACAGTAGGAAACTTAAATTAATAAAGACCAATACTACTTTTGCTACTGTTAGTCATAACTAACAGTATTGCTACTACTACTAGAACTTTCTACCTTTCAGTTTTAAATTAGACATTTAGGGTATTCAGATACTATGATAAATTGATAAAGTAATAAACTTATTACACTGAAGCTAGTGAGTGAATTTTTTAAATCTCTGTTGTCATATTTGTGATAAATCAGCTGACAGTTTAATTAAATTCAAAATATAAAGCAAAACCATTCGACCTGAAACATTTAGGGTATTCCACATATTTGTGTTATGTGGCAAAGTGATAACACTGTAGCTAGTGAGTGACCTTTTTAAGTTTCTGTTGTCGTATTTATTATATCATTGAGTTAAATTTCAATGAACAGCTGTTTTGTATAAAGCAAGCATTCTCTTTATTTCGTTTTAGCTTATGCGCTTGGTTTCACCCTCTCTTACTCTTGTGTTTTTTAATGCTTTTTCCACTGTAAAAAATCAATTTAATAATTTAAAAAAATTTGCATCCCTTTATTTAAATTTAAAATCTTTCCTAAGGGACAATCACTAAAATTATCATTTGTGTGATTCGAACCCTAGTTATTTAACTGAAAATTCGAATTCTGACAGGTCGGCGACTCTAACCGTAGAGCCACCGGACCAAGAAAATTTACTACCTTTTACAACCAATACCAATACCAACCTCAGTGTGACCTTATTTCGTTAAATAATTTAAACAGTCTGGCAACCATTCTACTTTTGAAATTTTGTCTCAATACGACGAATTTTGTATACATACCCCAGGGCATGTTTGGTGTGTTATACTTTTTTCTGTGTGTTTGTTGTCATTACAACATATAACACTTTGCCACATAACACAAATATTACAGTTTCTGAATACCCTAATTATATACGAAAATTCGTGAGATGTTCGATTTATCCACTGGTGCTGTCTATTGTATACTAAACTACTTAAGAAGAGTTTCCAAATGCCACTTGTTTCCATTTTGGCTTCCTCTAGCAGCTTCAAATAATACAGCCTGGCCGTTGGTTTCTGTAATTTAAACATATGTATATGTATGTGCATACGGTTTTATGTACAATCTTACCTTAAATGTTGTATGCAATCGAATATACTTAGTAAAGCTTAATCTTCATTTCCATGTCGCTCCAGCGTTTGGTGCCACCATCTCAGAGCCTTGTCTTTTTAATTGCTTCTGCCACTGTAAAAAACGCAATTTAATTATTTGATAATAATTGACAGGAAAAATTACTTACTTTTGCAACCAATAATGGCTCAGTGTGATCTTATTTCGTTAGTTCAAATATCTTGAAAAATGCAAATACTTTCTGGCAATCTTTCTCTTTTTATCACTTTGTCTCAATTTTGAATACATATCCCAGGACATGTTTGGTGTGATAAACTGTTTTCTGTGTGTTTGTTGTAATGACAACATATATCACTTCATCAAATAACACAAATATCATAGTTTCTGAATAGCCTAATTATATATTCTTATTTCTTAATCAATAATTTTATATCCGACTTCTTAAATTAATCTTAAATTTTACATAACTGTTGTTGACAGCTTTAATTTGAATTTTTTAATGAATATATAACTTAATAATAAATTGGTAGCTAGGACTGCCACTTCTACTACTACTTCTATTAGTAAATATTACCACTACTATTTCTACTTCTATTTTTGCGACTTAAAAAAAATATTACCACAACTATTTCTAGAACTACTGATTATATTAACATACTGCAATTATTTCTACTACTACTAGTAAATATTACTACTACTATTTCTAGAACTACTTCCAAATACTACTAACTCTATCCTTACTGCAACTATAAAATACTACTACTATTTCTACTACTACAAGTAGATGGTTTCACTTCTCTTCTACTACTTTCATCTATATATTTGGTAACTATTTTAAGACTTGCCTTCTATTTGCTTGGTGACACTGTAAGAAAAACAAAATGAAAAGCAAACAACCGCGAGAATACTTGAACCTAGTTACGTATACCACCCGGGAGACTCAACCCAAGAGTTTTCTGCCACCAAAACGGAGGCAACTACCGCAAACCAAAAGTCAACTCACAATTCGAGAAAACAGTGCGAGAGGCAAGAAGGGAAATATTTATATAGTTTAGATGGTAGCGAGCGATAAGCGTATGCGACGTATCCTGTGGAGAGGGTGCGGAGTGGGGCGGGAGTCCTCAGTAAAGTCATAAAAATTGAAATATAATTGATTGGCGTTGTCGTTTGTCGTTCGAGAACGAGACTAGACGAGGAGGGGAGAGGAGCATTGACGTATTCGCCTGCTAATATTAGTTGGGCCTGTAATTTTAGACACCATAATGTTGATATTTATTTACATTGTGGGGAAAGGGAGGGAAAGTGGAAAGTGGGGGGCACCTTGACAACGAGGATGTCATGGTAAAAGTTTTGAATTTGTCGGCACACAACTTTGATCATTTAACTCAATTAGCCCAACGCGAAAAGGCAAAAGTTTCCTGGATTCATCTCTTTCGCTTAGTGATGTAAAAATAACTTCATCGAAAATTCGAAAATTCGACAACTCGATTTTGCCGGAAGAGATATTCAAGTATCTTATAGCCTTTCCTCACTGAAACTACATTTCAGCATTTTAGCATTTTCGAAGCAAATGCTACTTTTTTCGTATACATTTCATATGGGAACTAGTGGTGGGGGAATAGTACATTTCTAAGGAATGTAACTACATTTAAAAAAAAAATGCGATATTCATCGGAATTCAATCGATGTTTGGAGTTTTTTTTTAAATTGAGAAAGTACTATCACTGAATTTCTCAACTTTTGGCGCCAAATTTCAAACTGTAAAAAACTGTACTGTATTTTTTATTTAATGAAGAATTTTGTAAAAATAAAATGCCGCATTTAGCAACAAAAGAAGTCAAAGACTGACCCCTATGGCTACATGAGTCAACATAACACGTTGTCGGTCGCAACAATCATTATTAATTCGTTATAGTTTCTTATTAAAATAAACTAAAAAAGAGTAAATATAAAAGTAGTGCTTATTGGTAAATATTTTAATATTTATTAGTATCTATTGAATTGTACAAGAAGTTTCTGATAAGGGCGCTACGATATGTTTTCACCAACAATCATTTATCAGAATCTAAGAATCCCTGACTCTTGCTGTAGTTGCGCTGAAACCATAAGTACACTGTCTTCAAATTTCGTTAATCCACAGACGATCCCAATCCATAGAGAGCTACGGCAAGCCCTTGTTCAATGAGAGCTCGCTAAAATTGTGTTTTCACTATGGGTTCCCTTTGCAATGGTTTATCTGAATGGTTTGCCAATCCGGAATAGTTGGATGATCTCCTAAACATCAGAGATTCTGTCCCAAGCAGCGAAATTTTCTTGAAATCCTTCCATTTGTTTTCTCGTATTTTTTAATTTCAGTTGTCAAATGAATTTGTAAACAAAACACAAATGTTTTGTAAATGCTAAATGCAAATGCTATGCTATGAGGACAGGCAGTTGCATACTTATCGATAGCACCGATATTTTTATAAAATGTACATTAGTGAGGAAAGGCTATTAAATCGATCATTTATTATTTATTTTGAAGATTAAAAAATTTTTTGTTGTAATTAAGATTAATATCGTTTATATATCGTATATATCGTATATTAAAGAAGTAATCAATCAAATCGAATTTAAATATTGAAAAAGTTTCGGTTTTATTGTCGGTACTTATCGGTTTTATATTAAAAGCACAATTTTTGTTATAACGATTTTAAACTTTTGATTTAATACTCGATTCTTAATTTGGATTTACATCACAATATTTATCATTATCATTATTAAATATATCGTTAAATATTTAAAGAATAAATCAACCATAAAAAAAACCTCTTTACGAGGTAACAGTCTAGTGACGAAAACATTTTCATGCCCCAAAATTTCTGATATCCAATTTTGTGACGAATAATATTAAGTTTGACATATAAATTATTTAAAACAAAATTTTTGCACTCGGCACATTGCGCTAAAATGTATCACTGTTTTGCGCACTGCCGAATGCAAAAATTTTGTTTAAAATAATTTATGTGTAAAACTTAATATTATTCGTCACAAAATTGGATATCAGAAATTTTGGGGCATGAAAATGTTTTCGTCACTAGACTGTTACCTCGTAAAGAGGTTTTTTTTATGGGATATCAGAAATTTTTGAATAAGACATAAGAAATTTTGAAATTGCAATATTTTTTGACAGTATAGCTTTGTCAACTTTGATTATTGTTTGTACAAGCTAAAACAATTTGGCTGGAAACACTGGTCCCCTTTACAAACACACATGCCCAGCGCAAAAGCTATCAGCACTTTTAAACTCTGGGTGCTATGACACTTTGCTGCTGCTGTCCTATTCCCACTCTAAGTAAAATGTATATATTCAGCTAACAGGTAATTTCCATTACGCTGCAAGCAGTGCCTAAGATCGCATCTGTAGCTTCTATCGTTTGGATGCTATGGGGGTTTCAATTTTTGCGGTTTTTAGCGATTTCCCGCTAAACTAGCGATTTTTCGAAAAAGTCGTAGAGCAAACGTTTCTACATTTTTTAAAAGGAACAAGTCCTCATTCAAACATTTAAGCTTAATTAACGATTTGATCCAAACAAACAAACTGGCTGCTATGACACTTTGTTGCTGCTGCCCTATTTCAATTCAAATTAAAACGTATATATTCAGTTAATAGGTTATATCTTCCAAACCTATCGGTAAAATTTTTTGTGTCATATATCAAAAAACGCGAAACTTTTCAAACTAAAACATATTGAAATTTAAAAAAAATCGTTAGCGGCGTTTTCTCAAAAACCGCTAAAATGTGGGGGACAATACCTTATTTCACCTGTAGAAATTTACCTGTGTACTTTAGAAAAAAAGTTAAAAGGTATGCATAACAGCCCTTCAATATACATTTTCAACGATATATAGATCGCATCTGTAGCTTTTATCGTTTGACTGCTATAAGGGTTTCAATTTTAGCGGTTTTTAGCGATTTCCCGCTAAACTAGCTATTTTTCGAAAAAGTCGTAGAACAAACGTTTGTTGATTTTTGAGCAGGAACAAGTCCTCATTCAAACTTTTCAGCTAAATCAACGATTTGATCCAAACAAACAAACAAACAAACAAACAAACAAACAAACAGACTGACTTTTCATCTCATTTTCGGAAGGCCCCTAAAAATTTCAAAATTAATTATCTTTCGAACCAGTAGTCCGATTTCGATGATCGAGGTGTCATTCGACGCGTATTTTTAATGAGAATTGTAAAAAATTCAAAGAAAATTCAAAAAGGCTCCAACGGCCCCATTAGCTGCAATAATTTAAATTTTTCCCCTCCCACTTACACCTGTTTATCTCACGAACCAGGTGAGTTTCCAAAAGTCTTAGTATGCACATTTGTAAGTTAAGTTAATACCTTTCGATCGGTATATAACTCGACCTGATCGGACAGTCTTAGCAAATTTTCCATTCTTCCTGTGTATATATGCTAGTCGCCTTCGCACCCTTCGTGCTGCTTTCGTCACTAGCGCGAACTGCCGTCCGCAGTGATGAAATCCAATTGATAAAAACAATGAGAGTGCTAAATGCAAGTTTAAAACAAGCTTTAAAACGTTTTTTTTTTTAAACATTTCTTGTGGGAAACTTGATATATCGGTATTATTTGCAGATATACCGATAGCACAATATTTGTCTAAACGATTTTAATATTTTGATTTAAAATCTATGAATAATTTGGATTTACATCAACTCTATGAATAATTTAGATTTATTCCTATTTATCATTATAAAATGTATCTTTATATTTTTAAAGGATAAATCAATGAAATCCAATCGATAATAACAATGAAAGTTCTATATGCATATTTAAAACCAGAATTAAAACAATGATTTATTTATAAGTACGCGTGTATTCCGCACTTAAAAGTACTTTTTCAGTTAAAAAATGTTTTTTTTTTTGAAAACTCAATAATTTGGCATAATTTGCCGATATATCGACAACGGGATTTATATTGTAAGGTTTTTATTATTTCGATTTAAGACTCGATAAATTATTTGGATCTACACCAAATCGATGAATAATTTGGATTTACATCACTATCATTATCATTATTAAATATATCGTTATATTTATAAGGAATGAATCAATGAAATCCAATCGATAAAAACAATAAAAGTACTATATGCATTTTAAAACAATGATATATTCTGCATTTAAAATTACTTTTCCATTAAAAAACAAAAATATTTTTTTTGGAAAACTCGATAATTTGGAATAATTTGCCGATATATCGACAGCGAGATTTATATTTTAACGATTTTAACATTTCGATTTAAAACTCGTTCCATAATTTGTATTTACATCACTAACTACTCCCGTTTTCCGGTTACAGGCATATCATCGCTGTCAAGCTCCGGCGATCCGGAGCGTCTGCCGGAGCTGCCGCCGGGGGACGAGCAGCGTCTGCAGCGCGCCGCGCTCCACCTGCAGCAGAAGCTCATTCTGCGCGAGTGGCTGAGGGAGTATCGCATGCAGCATCACTACCAGCGACTGCTAGCGGTTGAGGTGGCCTCGCTGGAGGACGTGTACTGGCTGGAGGACTCGCGGGCCAGCAAGATACTCGGCAAGGACTGGCAACTGTGGTCGACGGCGCGCCAGGGACTGCCCACATCGAAGGCACAGCTGGACGCGCTGAAGGCCCAGCTGTGGTCAACGGTGGTCAAGTCGAGTCAGCACCAGGACGCCTGGACATGGGGCGGCATGCTGGTGGTATCCGTTTCCGTTGCCGGACTCGTTACACTCGCCGCCATGACGCAGCCATCGCTGGCACCCGAGGCACGGCACTCGCTGCTCCAGTACGTGACCGGCAAGTATCTGCTGCCCGCCAACTGTAAGGTGCAGTGGGACTGGAAGGATCCGGTTCGGGTCGGCGACACCATGTGCTTTGTGGTGCGCTTCTTTCAGCGCAACGGACAGCCTTATCCCATCTGTGATACGGACCAGTTCTTTGTCGAGGTCACCGAGGGCACCCGCAAAGTGGTCACCATCAGCGAGCTCGGCTCCTCCACGGATCCCAACAATGCCAACATCGCCAAGGTCAAGTTCACCGTACGCACGGCCGGACAGTACAAGATCTCCGTGCTGATCGGGGCCAGTCACATTGCCGGCTCCCCGTTTCTGCGCAACTTTCTGCCCGGCGCCATCGATGCCCGCCGCTCGCGGTTCATTCGGCCGGCCAGCACGGTCATCTGCTGCGCCAGTGCACCCACTCTGATGCACATCGAGCCCAGGGACGAGTTCGGCAATGCCTGTCTCTTCGAGCAGTCCGACGATGCTTTGAAGGTGGGCATTAAGTGATACAACTCTTCTGACTTACTTACTCCATCTTAATCTCTCTGTTTTAGGGCTATCACGTTGCCATCTATGATCTGCATGGCGTGGCCGTTGAGAAGCTCCAGCACGCCATCGCCTTCAGCTACGACCGCGTCAACTCTCGCGTCTCGGTCACCGCCCTCTTCCCCGAGCCGATCTGTCTGCGCGCCGTCATCAGCTATCGGGATCAGCAACTGCCAAATGGGGACTTCGACATCATCGTCCTGAGCAGTAAGTACCTAAGCATCGCCATGTGACAATCAGAGTTGTGCCTCTAAGCATTATCATTACTTTTTAATTAGCATTGAAAAAACTAGTGCTAATGAAAATTCATTTCAGTAGACATCGAAAATGAAAAGTAATGAAAATTTTTCAGTGGCATTACTTAATGCTAGTGAAAACCTATTTTAATTACCATTAATAATTTTTTTTTTTTTTAAATCAATAAAAAATGGAAATATTTAGAAAAATTGAAATAAAATGTTGAAAAATATAGCAATTGTTATTTTTATCCTTTTCGCGATATTTATATTTGGTTCTTGAATGAATAATAACACTAGTTTACAGCCATTTCGCTTCTCATGTCTCAATTTCTAAATTTTTCAACATTTTATTTCAATTTTTCTATATAATTCCATTTTTTTTAATATTTAAAAAAAAAGTAATTATTAATGGTAATTAAAATAGTTTTTCACTAGAACTAAATTGTTGTTTTTAGCGAGTTTGATTGGAAAAAAGAGGATATTCCGTGTTTAAATGGCCAATTTGGCAATGTTACATATCTGTAACAAAGGACATTTTTTGAAAGTAAGGACTTAATAGCACTTCAAACATTTTTTTAAGAAAGCTATTTTTTTATTTCAACAGTAGCTATTAGAAAATAAAGGTTTTGGCTTAGAGCATAAGATTGCCCGATAAAGGGTTAAGCAAAATATCAAACAACTTCTGCACTTGCAATAAGAACGGAAAGAGCTCCATCTTGAAGTATACAGATTCTTAAGCAGCAGCTTCTGTTTTATAAAATAAGTTCGAAAGTAACTTAAGAAATCATCTTACGGGTACAGACTGTTTCGCAGTCGAATTAATCTCAATAATAGCGTTTAAAATTAACTCCTCCTAGAAATAACTACTCTCTAGGCGCGCTGCTTCCGTCTTCCACTTCCAGTTAGTGTCCATTGAAGGCTTAGCCTCTAAGCCAAAGAACAAACTATTCTTTTGAAGGGGCTTCCAGGAATGAAAATCTCCAAATGCCTTAGTCTATCCCATATAGTGAAATTGAAAACAGATATTCAAAAATTAAAATCTTTTTATTAATATCCAAATAGAAATTAAATTAGGGCAGAAGTAAAAATTCAATAAAGGATATGTAAATTTGAAAAAAAAATATTTAAAAATTTCAAAAATTAAGATGTTTTTATTGAGATCAGTATATAAATTAAATTAGGACAGAAATAAAAATGTATATGCATGTATGTAAAGTTTTTAGAAATTACTATTACACCTTAACAAGGTAATTGAATGCTATGCTCGACCGAATCGAAATTATCCGTTAAGTATGAACCGGTTTCTTAACGGTAATTTCGGTTGGAATAATTTTGGTTTTTTGTTGCGGTATAAAAAAAATGTTTTGTTTAGGTTCCGGTTTCAGTTACCAGTTTCACCAACTTGAATCGGTCAATACCGGTTAACGGTTACGGTTTTACTCCCTGGTATTTGGTGTTTTTTTCTTCTAAATTTGTTAATGGATTCAGGTTTATAATATTCTCTCTCCAGTATATTTGTTTTTAGACTCTTCTAGACAATTCCTTGTAATTCATTCACATCTCGCCTTTCAGATAGCGACACAACGTTGGTGCACAAGAATATTGCCTCGCGGAAGCACAACATTTGCTACGAGGCCAAGCTGCTGAGCGTCTATGGGGCGACCAAGGGGAAGCCCCGCAAGGTGATGTGCTACGTGGGACCGAAGCAGGTGAGTATCCGATAAAGGATAGGGGAATTCAATTGTGCGAAATGTTGAGGCACAGAACTCGTTGATCTTTCAGGTGACGATCAAGGAAATGATACTGAAATTCATTCCCAAGCGCATTGCGACCTTTCGCCTCTGTCCGTCGACCAAGTTCCATTTTCTGCCCCAACTGGTGTCGCAGCTGCATGGACCCGTCTTTGTCATAGATGACGGAGCTCAGCCCAGAATAGAGTTGGCTTCCAAGGATCGCAATATCATTGCTGCGACGTTTACACACTTTTTGCTAAAGAATATTGGCGGATCGGAGACATTCAAGGACAAACAGGACTTTTTCTATCACGAAGTGCGCAAGTTTCATGCCAGCTATTATCATGAGAAGATGGCATTGAAGGTGCATCGCGAGAAGATCCTGGAGAGCAGCATGAAGGCCACCAAGGGCTTCTCCGTCTCCGACTGGTGCGGCAACTTTGAGGTGACGTTCCAGGGCGAACAGGGCATCGATTGGGGCGGTTTGCGTCGCGAATGGTTCGAGCTGGTCTGCAGCGCACTCTTTGACTCCCGAAGTGGACTCTTCTGCACATTCCATGACAAGCATCAGGCCCTGGTGCATCCGAATCCCACACGGCCGGCGCATCTCAAGCTCAAGTACTTTGAGTTCGCTGGCAAAATGGTGGGCAAGTGTCTCTTCGAAAGTGCGCTCGGAGGCAGCTATCGCCAGTTGGTGCGAGCGCGATTCAGTCGCTCCTTTCTGGCCCAGCTCATTGGGCTAAGAGTGCACTACAAGGTATGTTAAAATCTCATATTATCTATAACAATTAATTCACCTTTCTTTGCATTTCTTTAGTACTTTGAGCAAGACGATCCAGATCTGTATCTGTCCAAGATTAAGTATATACTCGACACGGATCTGGATGGCACGGACACCTTGGACCTGCACTTTGTGGAGGAGGTCTACGATGCCAGCGGTCAGCTGAGCAAGACCATCGAGCTTATACCCAACGGTGCCAAGACGCGGGTCACGAACGCCAGCAAGA
The DNA here is from genome assembly GCA_037043405.1 of Drosophila subquinaria. NCBI lineage: Eukaryota > Metazoa > Arthropoda > Insecta > Diptera > Drosophilidae > Drosophila > Drosophila subquinaria. The sequence goes on along the minus strand of JBAMBL010001264.1, from coordinate 577 downwards.
ATCAGTATCTGGATGCCTTGGCCCAGCAGCGGCTCTGCAATAGCGTCAAGGATGAGGTGGATAGCTTTCTAAAGGGTCTCAATGCCATCATTCCGGACAATTTACTGAGCATTTTTGATGAGAACGAACTAGAGGTGATTATTGATTGTTGATTAAACCAGGGAATTTAACATATTAAAACTTAACTAAACTATTTGGAAGAATGGTAAAATCTCAGATATGCCATATTTGGATACTTTATCCATTCTGGAAACAGATTAACCTTTATTTTATTTATTTATTTTATTATTATAGCACGACTAAAAGCAGTCGGTAAAAAGTAAATGAATTATGACAATTAAATTGAATGAATTAAACTAGTACTAAAATTAAAAAGTAATAAATTAAATGAACGTAAATTTTAGTTGTACACTGAAAAGAAAATAAATTAAGTTATGCCCGGGGTATGCAAAGAATTATAATTGATCCAACATTTGTTGCAAGGATTGAGGAAAACCCAGAAAAACCCAATCAGATCAATGAAAAATTTAATGAAATTTATTTGCAAGCTTTATTCATAAAAATTGATTTCAACTCT
>JBAMBL010001263.1:0-22507 GCA_037043405.1 Drosophila subquinaria | reverse complement strand
ATTATAATTATAATATACGTATGCAATGATAGGCAAAAATATAAAAAAATTAAAAATAAAATATAAAACTAATAACAAAATATCAGAGATCGCAAACAAGACTTATGAGTCGGAAAAAATCTAAACAGTTCCAAATTGTTCGTTGAAAATTATTTTAAACTTGTTTTTAAATTTTTTTTTTTTTTTGTAACAAAAATTAAAAATCAAACATGATTTTAAAATTGTATTTAAAAGCTACAACAAAAGTCTTATTGCCATTTTAAAATAATTAAAAATAAAAGTCTTTCAATTTTAATTATAAAAATTTAATATAAAAATTTAAATAAAGTTTTTCTTTTTTTTTTGATGCATAAAAAACCGAAATTAACCCTTATAAATGAAACGGTTAATAAACGGTTATTTCGGTTTACAGAGTTTCGGTTTTAAGGTTTCGGTCAAATGAAAATTTTTAATCGGTTTTTACCGGTTAATGGTTACGGTTTCGGTTAGGGTTTTAATCCTTAATGCTTGAAATAATTGCGAATTACTGAAAGTGAGGATATAACGGGTCACAACTAAAATTCTGGACAGATTTTGAGAGCCTGCAGCTTAGGCATGCTTTGTCGTATGACGATGGTATTTTGTAATAAAATCAACTATTGCATGATCTTTTCACCAAATAATTTCAAAAAATTATATGCACTATATTAGACTTCAAATTACCTTTCAAACAGCAACAGCTGCGAAAACGTATTGTACGCTTTTACCAAGATCACAAAGAGCATGGAAAGACTTACACCTGAGCCCATTTTATGGCGGAGGGCGTGGCAAAAAGCACTTTATATTTAATTCTCAGCAGCTTGAATATAGAAAGGCAGTCTGGTTCGGGAAGAAAATCAACAATTGTGACTACAAATAACATTTAAAAGCTAAAGACTGCTTTTAACAATAAATATGAGATAGGCCAAGCTGAAGCGGACCGAAAAATCGGATGCTCACAGCAACATATCTACAAAATATTAAAATCATTAAATATCAAAGCCAGAAAGAAGCAGCGGACATCATTTTGTACTGAGATGCAAATCCAGCTAGTAAGATCGCAATACAGGTGGTTGTGCAAAAATTACAAAAAAAATCATTCATTCTTGGTAAACAAGAATATTAAATTTGTTTCCAAAGAAAGAAATTCCACACCAATTGAAGATTTTTTTGGTGAACTTTAAAGATTAGTATATAAGAATGGCTAAAAGGCCAAAATTTAAGCAGTTGACACGTCGCATCCGAAAGTCCCTCAAAGAAATTGACCCAAAGGGCGTACAACGTGCATTCTCGAGCATCTGCACAAGACTGCGCATTGTGGCCGACAAAGCACCCTTTGATGAAGTCCATTAAATAAAATAAACTTATATTATTACTACCTTTATAAAAAAATTTAGCCCAATAAGTATAAGCCGAAAATATATTTTTGCTGGACTTTTGAAATAAGTCCAGAATTTTAGTTGTGACCCGTTATAGTACATAGTACATTAAATTAAATTTATAATAAATAATATTTAGTTAAGTGTAACTCAATTTACCAAAAATGAGTTTAAAAATTCATAGATTCGACTTACAGAACAAGTCTGTTAAATATGAAATCAAAATCATTAATACTTCTAACTATTCTGCGTTTCCTTTTTTATAATTCCCAAATGGTTTTTGCTTAACTGCTATGTTTTAAGGCAACTAAGAAATAAAGACTATTTTAAAGAGGATAATACCTGTACTCTGTCTTTACTTACTTTTATACGCACTGAAAACTTTTTACACTCACTGTCATGAGTTTAGCCATTTTATTAGTTAGCGTTAGGTGTTGCATAAGGTTCAACACACTTATTTCAAGACTGAAGTCATCAAGTATCATGTTCTTATTTCAAAAAGCTTTAGCACTCAGTTACAAAATTTAGGGAGCTCAAGTTAAGTTTAAATTTAACTTATGTATATCAAGCTAGTTTTGAGATTAATTTTTAAGTTTGAAAACATTAGAGTATTTATATTAGCAAACTCAAGAAATCATACTTGAAATAATATCGAGAAATCAAGTTTAAAATGTAGCGTTTAAAGAACGTTTGAAATAATGGTTTTTCGCTCAGTGTATACACATGTGTGTGTGCGTGTGTGTGTGTAGGGTTGTGTGTCGTTCGAAGACAAGGCAAAGCAAAGTGACATAAATAAAAGCCGTGACTATAAATCTAAACCATAAGCAGTTAAAGAGTCAGCCCAAAGATGCGGCACGTATCATTCTTCCCCTTCCCCTTGCCCCCTGGCCCCCTCTCCCCTCTTACCTCTTATCGCCCTAACACCCCTATTTTTCGTTGCTTTTGCGTCTTCTCTCAAGAAATACCGCAAAATGCAGATAAATATGTAAATAGATACAACTTGGATTATGTTTCGACAACAAAAGTGAAAAGTGTTTTAAGGGAAGCGGGAGGGAAAAGGGAAAAGCTATACCCTGAACTAGTCCTTTTGATTGATCTCATGACATTTGCAATCCAAATAATTCCAACGTTCGACTTGACTTATGAATGAAGATGATGAGTTCCTGCGTTGTTCGAATGTCCTTTTACTGTTGGATTATTATCATATAATACTGATGTGTAAATATTTTATTGAATTTTGATATTTTTAGGTGGTAATCAGGTAACTCTGGGAGCTCTACCGAGCATATATTTATCAGATTTGAGTTATGTATCTTTTAAGTCTAGAGAAATCTACCCCTCCATATGCATATCATTATGTCTTTGTATAGTTACACTAATTTCCATTATGATTTCGATTAGAATTCTGACAATTTCTTGCTTCAATAGTAGCTCAGACTTGTTCAATATTTCTTTTTTAATTTCCATAGACAATTCTAAAGATTTGTCATCAGAATTCTTAATTTATTCTTTGTAATCTGAAAGTTATACTTGATAATATTTAATCAACTTTTAGATGATAATCTAGGATACTTAAGTCGTTAGCTCTAAGTACTCCATCTCCGTTCTGTTCACTGCAATTATCAGGGATGCCACAGAAATCGCTTTCGCTTGAATTTCACCTTCATTCACCATCCGCCTAGTTTGTGGCTTCTTCTGGTCATCAATGGAATGCTAAGAGTCGCAACTTAACGTTTGTTTTGAAACCATCCGACTTGTTGTGTTCTTTTCAAGTTAATATTAGCCCATTTGGCAATCCATTAAACCCTAACTCACTTCCTTTTAGTCAAATTGGAACTTGCTCGGCTTAAAGCAGACTTTAAGACTTGTCAATGCTCCAATGCTATTCAATTCTGACTCCGCTACGTGGTCGCTGTTTTTGTCACGACCCATTGTCACGGAGAAATGGAGAAATGAAGAGGGAGAAAGGGAAAGATGAAGTCGCAGTTTCAGAGTTCACCAAAAACTCAATGCACAACTCAGAGGCAGACATACTGTAAACACCGTGAATACCACAACAGACAACAGACAACAGTCAACAGTCTATTAAAATGCCAGTCGAGGCATTGCGTAGCAAACCGTGCGACCTTATCAGTTTTTCCACCAAAGGATGCGCCAATATCTCCGAAAAAAAAGGAAAAAAAGAAAAGCACTCCACACCCTTAAAGTTCTATCAAAACCTTTATTCCTTACCAACATTTGTTGTTGTTGTTGTTGTTGCTGTAACATGCGTTTTAATGTGACCCTTGCGGGCTCATAAAATTTCAACGTCTCTTTGATGGTTTTAGGGTTTTTCTCTAGGCCTCGAAGCTTCCGTTTTTTTTTTCTTTGTTTTTTTTCGCTGGCTTCGATTGATTTTGATACGGTAAATGACAAACAACACAGTTACTATTTGTGTTGGGTGAGGGGGGAGTGAAGGGAATCCCCTTTTGCATTGGGTGGGTCATAAAATGCGGCTAAAATGGGGCTACAGGTAGTTGGCCTTGCCTGTGGATTTGTTGCACCGCCCGGAATGTACTCGACTTAATGGCTTTTGTTTTTTGGGGGACTCTCTTTCGAAATTAGATTCACAAAATGCCTTTACAATTAGCAATTAACCGCAAGCATTGTGGCTAGAAATTAAAGATTTGAGTTTATTAGATAGTTATGATTATTAGTTTTTAAGGATTTCAAAACAGTATTTAAGTCGAGGAATCAGGTTAGTTCGAATCAGAAACAAAGAACTTATAGTTCGTTAATGGTAATGTTAGAATAGTCTGATTCAAGCCAAAAAACACTCAACAATATAACGTAATATCAGAAAGATAAAATCATATTTTAGATTATCAGGCGTGCCACAGAAATCGCAAGCGAATTGGAATTTTCGCTACAAAATAAAAGTTACTCGACAACTCTAGCGACTGTCTGCCATTAGTCTGGCAACTCTTCGTGACAAATGTTTTCACAAATTGCACAATAAGTTAAAGGTTTTTTTCGGTAAAACTCGATTTACCTCAAAAGAGCTATTTTTTGAATGCTTAATTTAAAAAAAACAGAAGTGGTTCCATATACAATATATTTTAAACACCTTACTTCGAATTCTGACTAAAAAATGTGCTCCTGACTTCGAAAATCTAAATCGGACTAGGACTGTTAAATACAAATTACCTGTATAGTTTTAAGTAAATTTTAGCTTGTAAACGTTGCCAGGTCGAAAATCAGATTAACTGCGAAATTCCATAGCATTTCAAAATCTGATTCGATTTTCAAGCGGAATCTCATTTCGATAAACTATAACAGCCAGAAACTGTTGTTAATTTAATTTTATTTGTGTCCTTGATATTATAATCACATAGATTGTATAGTATATAGACGTTGGATCATTCAATTGTTAGATCCACTTGAATTTGCAAAGTTCTGGACAAGTCCTTGGTCAATGGCAACCAAGGACTCATTGAATCGTCTCAAAAACAAAGTTTAAATTGAATTCGATTTGCCAAAGTTCCAAAAGTTGCCAGAGATCCTCATAACCGATTCGAGTTCAGATTCCGGTTAAAAATTACACCGCACATACAGAATGGAATTTGTACCACCAAAAAAGCCTTGCAACACACTTGTTGCCATCTTTATGTGTCTCGTGTGTTGCATGTTGCATGGTTGGTGGCACTAACAGCACATTCAGTCCTCTCATAGTTATCGTCATCATCGCTATCGCCATCGCTATCACTATCGTTATCAAGAGAATGCCAGTTAAATCCCTCCTCATCGTTTGTTATTGCCTTCTGTTGCAGCTTGTTACTCTTGCCTGGTTTTGGCCAACTTTGGGCCAACTCCAGCAATTGATTCTTATAATCGGGCAACTGTCGCATCAATTGATAACCCTCCCTGATGCTTAAATCATAATATCTACGCGCCGCTAGTGTCATCTCCGTTTTGGTCAGCTCCGGAATCATTTGGCGAACCGGTTCGAGTCCCTTGGATATATGTTGATAGAGCTTATCGCTGGCATCCGAATTGCCCCAAATTCCAACGCGATTGGAAAAATAAACCGCCACGGTTATTGCAGCGGTACGAGCCATCAATGTGCTAAACATCGAAGACACAACACAAATCTTTACAAAATAAACAAACAATGGAAATGAAGAAAAAAAATAAAAGCTCGTTTAGAAAATATAGAACACGTTTAATACAATTTTGCTACGAAAACTTCAATATTTAACGTTAACTCAATACAAATAAGAATGAAGAACAATAACTCCTACGATCCGAACTAATAAAGCATTTCCCTTTCTTTTCCTTTCCCTCTCATTCCCATTTAAGTCAACTCTTTACCGAATACGAGACAAAAGGGAAGTTCGGAATGCGCTTTAATGCTTCAACATTGTGGTTCGTCCACAAAAGGGGTTACCACAATGGAGTATCCAGAAATAACCCCCTCCGAGCTCTCACCAAAAAACAGAACTAACACTTGCTAACAAAATACAACAGAGGAAAATAGCAATTCTCTCACAATGAATACTGTATGCACTTTCAAAGAACTAAATTTTTATAAAATTCAAGAAGAACTTGAAATGCGAATAAGTGTATTTTTAATTGTATTATATTTATACCGTGATATAAAGTGAAAAATCTATTATAAAGGAATGCTTAGAAATCGCAAGCGAAATAGAATTCTGCAGAAAGCAATTCCGCACGGAAATTTCAGAGGTGCCACAGAACTTCAAATGATTTAATGTTTTTTAGCATTTTCACCAACCTTTTTGAACTATTTAGGCTGCTAAGGGTTGACACCTTCTCAGATTAAATTACCCAAGGGTTTGCTTAGCAACTTTTTTAAGTTTATCATTGCAGGACCACAGGTTTTTAATTTTGTTCTTATTTAATTTATATAATTTAATTTATTTATATAATAATTGATTTTATTTAGCTGAAAAAAGTTTAATAATAATTGGCGCGACAAAATAAAAATTACTCGACAACTCTAGCGCCTGTCTGCCATTAGTCTGGCAACTCTTCGTGACAAATGTTTTCACAAATTGCACAATAAGTTAAAGATTTTTTTCGGTAAAACTTGATTTACCTTCAAAAGAGCTATTTTTTGAATGCTTAAATTAAAGAAAACTGAAGTGTTTCCATATATATGTATATTTTAAAAACCTTACTTCGAGTTCTGACTAAAAAATGTGGCATCGCTGCCCCTGACTTCGAAAATCTAAATCGGACTAGGTGGCAGCATCGGACGCCAGCGGACTAAGCGCTAGTTTATTTCGCGTAAAATTATTCTGCGAATTGACCTGTGGCACAGCGAAATGAAATTGAGGTGAAATTCAAGCGAAAGCGATTTCTGTAGCATCCCTGATTATTGGAAGAAAACACAATTATCACTCGAATATTCAATTTAAAGGCTTCTTTGCCCACTATTCGTATTTTAAACACAATATTTTTGTAAAGGGTTTTTTCTGGGTATTCCCAAATCCATTTATCAAGTGTTGAAAGAATTATAGAATTTTTTGGTTATGGTCCATATCCAAAAAAAGAGGGCGATTTATGATGAATTTAGGTGCAAAAAATATTTGCAAATCTTTTGTAGTTTTTTTTAAATTAATTTTGAAATGTTTTTGCACAAAACAACCATGCAAAAAGTTAATTTGGCACTTAAATAAAAAAAAAAATTTAAAAAAAACTAGAAAAGACCCGGAAGTAATTTTCATCATAAATCGCCCTCTAATATTGGATTTCTTTTTTTTCTTCATATATTTTAAATTTTTATTTATTTTTAGTCTATTTTGAAATTACATTTCCTAATTTAATATGAATAAATAACAAAAGCCTTCATTGTAATAATTCTGCTCTAGTATGCCAAATAGTTAACAATAAGTTCGATCAACTGTCAGTCAAGTAAAATGACAAATATTTAATAAAACAGTTTAAATTGAATAGAAAAAACCAAAGTCTAGCTAAGGAAACCCAAAATGTAGAGTGTGTATAAAAAAGCACTATCAAAGTGCGGGTGCGAAAATAAAAAACCAAGTGAAACAGTCAACCAAAAGGTTAACCAATGGAACAGTTGCCCATTTCGCCCTCCACACACAACGTAACCCAAACAACAACAAGTGAGTAAAAATCTAATCCATTACTCAAACCCGCAAAAGGCAAAAGTAATGCTGGCATAGACCAGCGGGGTTTAAGCGGTGGAATATAGGATGCTACCAAAAGCGGCGTAAATCTTTTGTAACGTTTTAGTGTCCTGTTTTGTTGTTGTTGTTGCCTTGGCCTGAAGATGTGCTCCAACAACAGATTGAACAAAAAATGTGAAGGAAGGAGAAAATAGAATGTTCAATTGAATGAGTCCGGTCTGTGCTACGTGTGGCATATGTGGCACGTCGATGGCGGAAACGGAAATAAAACTGCAATTTGACCGACCAGTTGAATGTCATTCAGCAGCGTGGCGAATCGCCGAACGGACGGTCAACCGACCTTTTGTCCCTCCGGTGGCACCAAAGAACTTGCCGCCAACCGAGACGTGCAAATGTTTTGTGGCAACTTTGGCCTCATCATCATCACACCGGCCGGGCCCCTTGTGAGTTCATCTTTTTTCTTTTTTTTTGGAGACGCCTCTCGATATGCTGAGTTGGCCCTTTTTAATTTTCACAACTTTTGACCCAAATTCATTTGTCACACTACTAAAAAAAAAAAATAGAGGCGACCAAGCGGCAAAGTCAATATTGTCACTGGAGAAGGGGTTCAATTGTGTGTCCAGTTCAAAGTTTATATAAATAACTAATGCCTTTCAAGGGTTTCGTACATGAAGCTGTATTCATTTGTGACTCATAAACTCGACAAACAAATGTGACATGCGGAAGTATGTCAACACTGGCGAAACTTTGCAATACTAAATATAATATTAATAGCTATTAACAAAACGCAACTAAGACTATAAATAAACGAGATGTTAAACGATTTTTTGACGGGGATTCGGTAAAGTCTGAAGTTTGGCAACAATGTACAGTTGGCAATAGAGAACAAAAATGTTCGAAATACTATGGCGACAATATAAATTGTAATGATATTTGGTAATTTTACAATATTGCTATATAAAAATTGTAAATCATATGCAAATAAAGTTTGGCAACAGTGAAATAGTATGCTCTAGTGAAGTTTGGCAACAGCGCAATGATCAACGCAAATGTGCATTGAAGTAATTGGCAGCGACTTCTTTTTGTTAAAGTTTGTCGACAATGTAAATACAGGTTGCATTGAAGTTTGGCAACAATGCGTTGATTGGATAATTTTAAAAACATTTCCAAATTTGTAAACCCAACAAAGCTTAGACTACAAAACTATACTATACTATAGTATGCTTAAGTGAAGTTTGGCAACAGCGCAATGATCAGCGTAAATGTGCATTGAAGTAATTGGCAGCGACTTCTTTTTGAAAAAGTTGGTCTACAATGTAAATACAAGTTGCATTGAAGTTTGGCAACAATGCGTTGATTGGATAATTTTGAAAAACATTTCCAAATTTGTAAACCCAACAAAGCTTAGACTACAAAACTATTTACAGACTGGCAAGCTAATGAGCTTAAAGTTCTAAGCTTTAAGCCCCATCAAATCCCCTTCGGCCACAAATATTTGTTGGCTGGCATTCAAGCTTAATAGACGGAAATTAAATCAAGATTTGCGTGCTTCAAAAACGTTGCAAAAAACAATGGAGACGAGAACGAGAACGGAAACGGAAATGGACAAACGTGAATTGGGAATGAGAGTGGAAAAAAGGGAAATTTGCGTCGAGGAATTTGCATTTTTGTCGCTAGAACAGTTTTCCCCATGCAGATTCCCTTTTTGGTCTGACATTTTGACCATGAAAATGAAAATATGTGCGAGTTGTTGTTATCTCTAAAAGTTTTTTTTTTCGCTTTGTGGCGAGACTAAGAAAAATGTTATGTATGTGTGTGGATTTGTAAAAAGCGCAAGTGTAATTAGTGTGAGGCTTAACGGGGCTAAACAAACTGGCTAAAAACCCGAGACTCAGACATAGACACACAAACCGTAACCCGACCGCATTCAAAAACCTCCAAAAAAAAAAAAGCTAGACCTGTTTTATGTGAGTTCTTTGCGTGGATTTGCAAGCGCTGACAACGAAAGAGAAAAAGAGAGAGAGAAATTGAGAGAGAGAGAGAGATAGCTGAAGAGTCAGCTCAACTATTGCCAAATTGCAATTTGAATAGTCGCGAGGTTGAGAGGTTTATTTCTATATATATTTTTTTGTTGCGGTTTCCCATCAACTGACGATTGCAACTTGCAACTTTGCAACTTGCAACTGTCCCGTCTGATAAATCGCTTGCGCATTATTTACGAGCATCTCTGTCAGCATCTCTGCCTCCTACTCTTCTCCCTCTCTCTCTCTCTCTCTCTCTCTATCTCTCTTTGACGTATTTTATGCATGGTTACTTTTTATGGCCGGCACACATGACGTATGCGTGATATGGCATGACGCTCCCAAGTCGCCAGCAGAATAAATGTCCGAGTAAATTGTAAAACGGCCTTGGCAAATGACAACAAAACAACAAAAAAAAAAAACAAAATTATTTGCAAAAACATTGACTTTAAATTATGAACGCTTTAAAGTTTTCTAGTTTATGAGAGCAACAATTGGAACATGCAGTTTGCGAGGAAGTGACAAAAAAAAAACGAGGCAAATGGCTCAAAAGTTCAACTCAGTTTTAACAAATTTAGTGCTGTGAAAGCTAGAGAGAGTTTATAGTTTATCAGCATAATAACTAAAATATCTATAGTCTAAACCATACCTGTTAAATAATGTTTAGTAATCATAATCATTAGTAATTAGATTATATTTGTTTAAAAGTCGAGCCAATGATTAAATTACGATTATTTTGGGTTTTGCCTAATTATTTAATGGTTACAATTAGAAAAAAAACCAAAAAAAAAATTATTACGATTATTCAAAATTGTCAGAAAAAATCAAAAACAATCGTTTTGAGTACTTCGGATTATTATTTATGATTATTTCTGATTTTTTAGATTTTTTTTAGATTATTTAGTAAAAATCAAATTATTTTAAACTTCCACATTCAAAGTAGCCAAAGTTTTTTATTATAGTTGATTTGTGTGTTCTAAAGCAGTTTAATTCAGAAGAAAGAAGGAGGTAGCTAGAATATTTCCGTAGCTTACTTGTTAGAGTTGCTGACCTGTTATACTCTAAATTTTGAATGTTTAGGTTCGATTCCCCTGTTGCTTTAATACTGTTACAAAATCTGCTTTGACGAATTTTTTTGTGTAAAAAGAGAAATTTTTTTGTGGATTTTCTGAATAATTGAAATGTTTAATAATAATTTGTAAGTAATGATGGCTATTTTGATTGTGGAAATTTAAAATAATTTGGTTTCTACCAAATAGCCATAAATAATCTAAAAAATCAGAAATAATCAGAAAAAATAAAAAATATTCCGAAATATTCAAAATGATTATTTTTGATTTTTTCTGATTTTTTTTTTATTTTTTCTAATCGTAATCATTAAATAATTACAAATTTTTCAACAGTGAATTATATAATCACTACGATTATTTCTAATAAATAATCTAATTGATTAGTAATTCTAATCGAAATTTAACAGGTACGGTCTAAGCATACTATAGGATGATTTAAAATCTATCTATCTTACCAGATTGATGATTTGTTGTTGATTGTTGATTTGTTGATTTTAATATGATGGAAACAGTCGACAAAACTAAAGCAAGTAAATTACTTTTTTATCTTAAATAAAGGTAAATCTTATTTATTATATTAAAATAGATTTGACAAAAGTTAGATTTCGAATTTAAAAAAATTAATCAAATTTATTTATTTATTTTATTTTTACTGTGTAACAAGTTCTAAAATAATACTTTAAAAGGGATTAATAAATAAATATTTAACTGATGTAAAGTCTTTCAGAATTCCTTGTCAACGCATTCAAATTACTTCAGTTAAGTTGAAAGTATTTATTGGTTCTCTTGAACTATAAAAATAATTAACTTAAGCAGCAAGTTTCTTTTTTTTAAATCAAGAGGGAAAATTGCTGAATGATTAATCAACTTGACAGACATGAAAAACACATCCATCCATCCATTGGGCACTCTCAACAATGATCTTGTTTATGGAGCAGTCAATTGAGTTTAATGCCATACGAAACTTCCGGTAATCAATAGGAACTTTGCATTGCATTTTGTTTATGCACAAGATCGTGGGGCAGCAACAACAACAACAACACCTTTCGAACTTTAATGAGTGTTGCGTGCATGGACCTCATCAGAAAATGTGGCCTTGATGCTGCGACTCAAGAGTAAACAATAAAAAATTCGCATTCCCCCCGAGACGAGACTTTGCTGCAATCGAAACGAATTGAAATGCATCGAAAACAGAAATAGTAACAAGTACCGAGGGCTGCCAAATGACGAGTGGGTGGCTCCAAAGAGGCAGCAAGTTTAAGGGATCGAGAGAGAGGGGAAGTGCCGATCCGAGGGAAGAAGAAGGGGCATAGTAATACAGAGCCAGCGGCCGGAGGGAGTCGGTCACAACAGACTGAGAGTGAGAGCAAAGTCTTTTGATTTATGCGCAGCAATTAATTTTTTGCACATTTTCATACCCTAGACTGGCGATAACAGAGCGGGTATATCCTATATCGCGACGCAGACAGACGTAAAATTCTATTAAAAGCTGCTGCAGAATCTGATTGCAGCTCGAATAAGTTTTAAGAAAATAAAATTGTTTTATTGTGTTTACAAAAGTTCGAAAATATACATTTACCAAGTAAACATAAATATAAACTAAGATTATGTGAATGATTTGTTCCGATAAGTAGATATACTGGTAATAATAAGTTTTAGACAATAATAAAATACATCAAAATCTGAATAATCTGTTACTCTACAAACAAACATCATTATAATGAACTTATTTCCACAAATATTTAAGCTTATCAGTATAAATAACATATCAAAAATGTAAACGAAAATTAAAAAAAAAAACAATAATTTAAAACACAATTTAAAAAAAAAAATTACATTAATAGAATTATTGAAAAAATGAAGGGAACCAATTTCGAATTCAGATAGGGTTGTCTCTTTCTTAATATTTTTTTACAGTGCAAATTTTTTTAAAATTTTTGATTTATTATATTATTTTTTCCATAGGTAAAGGTATTTTTCAATTAAGCCACCAAGCACGTAAATGGGCTTTTACAAACAATACATTTTTATACACTGAAAAAAACCACTTTCTAAAATCAAGAACATTCATCTTAAATATTTTGTACTTGAAATAAGAATATTTTAAGACCAAATTACTAAAACTAAGAATATTAAACTTGAAAATCGTAAGTTCTTAATATAAGAATAAAATTCTTAATTTTAAATATTTTGTTCTGAATATAAGACCATTTTAAGACCAAATTACTAAAACTAAAAATATTATTCTTAAAGATCTTAAGTTCTTAATAAAAGAATAACAATTTAAGATCTTAAATCTTTTTCTCTTAACAACAACACACTTTTTGAGACTTAGAATTCACAACTGGTTCTGGCGTCTCAAAGTTGACATTAGGCATGGATTGCTGATCAAGTCAGCACAACGGTACTGATGATAGAGATGGGCATCTCCTGTAACAACTGTATACCGACACATATTCCTTGCGTTCTGCAAGTGTTTTGTGTGTTGTTGTTTGTTGTTCAGTGTCATATCGACATTACTCGACCACAAGTTAATTAAAACTTACTTCATTCTTCTTAAAATGCTAAGTAGCTTAATCTTTATTTGAGATCTTTTGTCTTGAGTATTCAAAACTTTTTGGTCTATAAATAAGAACATATTATCTTAAAAAAATAATTAGTTTTATTCTTATACTAAGATTTGTGGTCTTGAAAATTTATAAGAATTTATTATTTTAAAAATAAGAACTTGGTCTTAATTGAAATGTGTGTTTTCTTACTTCAAGATTATCATGTTCTCGATGCATTTTTTAGACCAAAGTTCTTAGTTCTAAAACCAAAATCTTGATTTTAGATCTTTTTTTTTTATCAGTGTAAAAAATCATCAGATTAAAGTATTTAAAATAAATATTGATGTGAAATATTTGGATTGGTAAGATATAAATTTAGGTTTTTATTTTGTGCTATAATTTACAGGGTATTTTCAAGGCGATCACATCCAGCTGCTGCTGCTGCTGCTGCTGTAAATGTTGCCATGGGGAAGCTGGCATTGCCAGCAACGACGACAACATGGAACTATGCATAGCATCGAATGGTATGGGGGCAATGCACACACACACACAAGCTCTCACACACACACATACACGCAGCCAGCACGTAGTGTGCGACAGACAGAGACAGAGACAGAGCGTGACAGGCAGAAGGACGGACGCATGGCAAGGTGCGTTCACGCGTTGCAATGCAGCATTTGATGTCCCCCCCTCCCCCTTATACACACACACACAGACACAGCACACTCACTCACACTCACACACCCGAGACAGGCCTGCTCGGCATTTTTGTGCACGGCGCTGGCAAAAGTTTTTGCGGCTAAAATGGGCAAACGCTTTGGAATTTTAGTTACGCTTTGTTGCCTCTACATGTACATATATATGTATATGTGTGTGTGTGTGTGCGTGTCATTGTTGTTGTTGTCATGCTAAGTGTTTGTTATGATTTATATTGGTTTTATTAAATGTTTCAACAACCTTTTGGCAAAAATTATTTACTGCCGCCAGGCACAAAACACACGCAATCCTCGACAGATGGAAGGCAGCAGCAGACATGGGAGGGGCTAAACGGGGGTCAACCTGTGTGTGTGTGTGTGTGTGTGTGTGTGGGGTCATGGGCGTGGCATAAAAGTCCAGACAACGCACACACACCGTGTAACATCAGCAAGTTGCAAATTTGTCGTTGTAGTTAATGAGTTTTGGCAGCAGCACTCATAATGCAACTTTAGCTAACCCCACCTCTCCCCCTCCCTCCACAAGCATCAATTTCAGGTAAAGATTTTATTGACAGGTAGCAAAAAAAGGTAGCCAGCGCAGCTGTGCGTCAGCTTAGCGTAATGGCAAAGCTCACTTAGGGAGCAGTCAGCGTAAGGATAAGCCAAGTGCTTTTTAACTTTACACATCGCAGCTTTAATGCACTTACAAAGCTTTAGATGAACAATAATTATTGGTATTAACTGAGACATGCAGTGGCTTTAATGCACTCTTGTAATCATTTAAAAAAACGGGCAGCATTCATGAGTTTGCAAAGCTTGCAAATCAACAATAAATATGGTTAATAATTAAGATTTAAAGTAGAAAAAAAACCCGAATTAAATCCGAAACGATGTCGGAAATACTTGTTTTTTTTAATCCCGAATTCAATCCTGAAATTTTTAAATTTGGGCCAAAAATTCAATTCCAACTGCACTTAAATTGAGTTTAAAAAAACTTCATCCCAAATATTTTTAAATAAAGGCTTAAAAAAATCCATCTTTAAAATTCTTAAATTCATATTAGCTATAGCTAATATGTAGTTTTTCAAAAAGTTTCTTTATTCATATTAAATTAATTATTCAGGGATGCCACAGAAATCGCAAGCGAAATAGAATACTGCAGAAAGCATTTCCGCTCGGAAATTTCCGAGGTGCCACAGAACCTCGAAAGATTTAATTTTTTTAGCATTTTCACCAACCTTTTCGAACTTAAGGGTTGACACCTCAGATTAAATTATCTAAGGGTTTGCTTAGCAACTTTTTTAAGTTTATCATTGCAGAACCATAAGTTTTTAATTTTTTTCTTGTTTAATTTATATAGTTTAATTCATTTAAATAATAATTGACTTTGATTAGCTACAAAAAATTTAAAAGCAACTGGCGCGACAAAATAAAAGTTACTCGACAACTCTAGTGACTGTCTGCCATTAGTCTGGGAATTCTTCGTGACATATCTTTTCACAAATTGTTAAAGGTTTTTTTTCGGTAAAACTTGATTTACCTCAAAAGAGCTATTTTTTGAATGCTGAAATTAAAGAAAACAGAAATGGTTCTATATATATAGTTTAAATACCTTACTTCGAACTCTGACTAAAAAATGTGGCATCGCTGCCCCTGACTTCGAAAATGTAAGTCGAACTAGGTGGCAGCATTGGACGTCAGCGGATTTAGCGCTAGTTTATTTCGCGTAAAACTATTCTGCGAATTGGCCTGTGGCACAGCGAAATGCAACTGAGGTGAAATTCAAGCGAAAGCGATTTCTGTGGCATCCCTGATTGTATTTTCTGAGATTTACTGACAATTCACATGTACTCCACGCATTTGCGAGGGTACCTAAACCAGTTGTCATTTGGCGTTTAAGCCGACTAGAAGAATCGCCGACGACATCGAGAATAGTCGAGGACATTTAAGGACAATATCCTTGTCGGCGATGCACGTTTTTGACGGCTTTATTGTCAGCGAGCAAGCACTCAAAGCCACGCAGCTGAACCACCCAAAAAACACCCCAACCACCTGGAGGTAACACTACACTACACAAAACTTGTCGGCATCGAAGCTGTCTTTAGTTTATTCTGGCCCCACCAAAAAAAAAAACAATAGAGAAAAAATATGTGGAAAATGAGCACAAAGTGCTCGAAAGTCGCCAAGTCGTCTCTCAATATCTCACACACATTCTCACTTTCTCTGCCTCTCCCTCTCTTACACTGTTGCTATCTCTGTCGCTTTTACAGCCACGCACTTGAATGACTTTTCATAACTTTATAGAAGTTTTCACAATGCAAGCAAGGAAAACGCAACGACGAGGACAAAGCTGACAAGGATTGAGGTTGAAACGAAGACGACGACGACGACGACACCGGGGACAAGGATTGAGGCTACGATGCAGACAGAGACGTAGATCGAAACGGAGAGGAAGAGGGACTTGGACTGAGAGGTTGTGGCTCAGACGGAGAACGACGACAATGAAGACGTTGCCTGACAATGGCCAAATGAGTGGCGGCTAGCAGCAAATGGGGCATTCAAACTTATGGTGGGCAAGGGGAACGAGGAAGGGGAAGGGGGAGGGAAAAGTCACCTTTTGCTTGGCACGTTTCCGCTATTCCGTTTAGCGCCATTTGCCTGAAGTCTACACTTGAGCATAATGAATATTTTGCTAAATTGAAATGTTGTTCTTGTTCTTGTTGTGCCCCCACCCCCTCTGTTCACCCTCCCTCCTGTCTCTCCTGGGTACCTTACACTCCCGTTGTTCTGTTAAACGTCTTTTGAGTCACTTTCACTTTATGACTTGCCTGCATAAATATGAAAAATGTAAAATTTAATATGCAATTTATGTCAGCATAAAGTTATCCGGACAGCAAATACACTCGAAGAAAACATGCATTGCAAAGACTCGAATTTATATACCCTGTACACCAACTTATTAAGCATTGTGAATAGCAAAGATTATTTAAGAGGCAAGTATACTTTAGTATACCCTGTACCATTTGATTTAAAATATAAATGTGCGTAGACATTAGCTAAAATATACAGATGCAGCATAAGTAGTAGTTTATCTTGTCTGTTTGTATATTTAGTCCTTTTACAGGGTATTGCTTAATAATAAACTCTCGAAGCTAGTCTAAGTAGTCAATTTTATTAGAATCGTATAAAATATAAAACAGGGATTAAAACCGAAACGAATATCGGTTTCAGTTACGGTATCGGTTATGTTCGCATTTAGTTTTTCGGTTATCGGTTACGCAAAATCTTTGAATAAAGGTTTCGCAATGGTGAACCAGTTTTTGTATGTTTCGGTTTTGAAATACCGGTATGGTTTAGGTTCACAAAAAAAAATTCCTTTGCAAAATTATAATTATATTAATAATATAAAAATAATATTTCAAAAAGGCATTACTTTCTTAATGTTTAATGAAGTTTAGTTACATTTTAACAATTTTAATATTACAATGAACAAATTTATTTTATTTAGTGCTATGAAAATTGGATCATGGATACCACAAATAAAAATTCAAAATTAAAATCAAAACTAATAACAAAATATCAGAGAAAAAAATTGAAATAGTTCAAAATTTTTTGTTTTAAATTATTTTTGCTTTTTAAATATTTACAATAAAAATTGAAAATAAAACATGTTTTAAAATTGTATTTAAAAGTTACACCATAACTCTTATTTGCAATTTCCAAAAAAACAATTAAAAATAAAACTTTTTTTCAATTTTTATTGTAAAAATTGGAAATAAAAATGGAAAAGTAACTCTTATAAATAAAACGGTTATTTCGGTTTACATAGTTTCGGTTTTAAGGTTTCGGTTGAATAAAAACTTGTTTTTTCCGGATACCGTTTCAGTTACGGTTTTAAATTTTAATCGGTTTTTACCGGTTAAAGGTTACGGTTTCGGTTAGGGTTTAAATCCCTGATATAAAATAATAAAATTATTCACACTCTAACATAAAATCCTCTGGTCGAAATGTATAGAGCTAAATAAATTTATTTCATCCAAAAAAGCACAATAAAATCTATTTGTATATTATTTTATATATACATTTAGTTATTTTTGATTTTTAATTATATAGAGTATCTGCCAGTCGAACATTCCCATGCTAAACCAATTTCTTGTTTATACTTATTGTAAAATCTATAAATATATTCAAAAAATATATTTTTTATTTGAAATTTGATCACAGGGTATCTTATAGTTGAGCGTAATATATTCTTCACAAAAGTTCTTTTAGATATTTCTGGCAAAAATATTTCTTATTGAAACTAAACAAATGATTCGGATATCGAGTTGAATACTGTCTCGAATTATTTTCTGACTTCAACTAGATTTGTCAAAAGAACTAGCTTGAGTGTTTCTCCAAGTGTACGGGGAAAGACCGAGAAGTTGTCTCCAGCTGTGGAGCTGTGGAGATTTCATGCCTGGGTGTCCTTTCAATTTGCATATTTTGTGCTTTGCTTGGAATGTTTACACTCGAAAAGTCACTTTTTTTTTATGTCTTTTGGTCATTCTGGTTTTCTGCAGTTTTCTTCTTGTGGTCTATTGTCTGGGGAAATTTAGTGCTGTGAATAAGTGTGAATAAGAAGTGAATACAAGGTGTGAGTGAGTGACAGAACGAACTTGGGGGCTAATGAGTTGAGTTGAGTTGAGTTGAATTACTTCAACCAGCTGACCAATAGGCTTTAAAGAAAGAAAAAAAAAAAGCAGCTGTCAAATGTTTCTACACTCTTCCTTTTCCTCTCTCTTTCTCTCTCTCTCCCTTTGCTCTCTGGCCACATTGCATAATTGCGAAATTTGAGCTGGGCATTGAAATGACTTGTCAGTTTGTCAGTTAGTTGAAATTAATTTTGCTTGCTTGGTGAGTCGTGGAGTTAACCTCGAATTGAATAATTGAATTGACTGACTGACTGACTGACTGACTGACTGACTGATTGACTGATTGAATGATTGACTGACAGTTGTATGCTAAATATGATTGATACGATTGTTGTTATCGCAGCTAATGCCAGAAAAGTCTTAATCATCATGCAGTCATTGATTGGCATTTCGATTTGAATACCATCCACATTCAAATCTATTAAACGACTGAATATAATGTGAATATGAATGCCACATTGATTGCTTTCGATCGAGTGTTTGGCTTTGTTTGCTCCACAAAAAAAAAAATCAAGTTATGTGAGATTTATTGGAATCGATTTAAGTGGAACGCTTTCTCACGTTGATGTTACCCTTTAATGTTTATCATGCAGTTTAATTGCATGACAGTGCTGCCACCCAGCGATATATGTAGTTGCACATCTGGCAACTTTCTAAGTCAATTAAATTTAGCTGTTAACAATTTCCAGATACTTAAACTACATGACACCACTAAGCAAATAACCTATAGAGATCCCATCTCATACAAATAAATGTCACATCCAAAATGCTTTGTCCACTGGGAAGTGTTACCGATCTGGCAATATTGTTCGAGTGGAATTCATTAAAACTAAGGGTGTTTATTGAATAAAATAATATGGTTAAAAAGTTTTAATGGTAGAGGCCTCAAAGATAAAATCGCTTTTCTTGTAGATACCACTCGAACAATATTGCCAGATGGGTAACTTTTCGTAGTGGACGCTCCGCCAAGAATTTTAATTTACTTACATTCATTTGTGTGGGATGGATTTTCTATAGGTTAATTGCTTAGTGATGACACTTAGCATTGCAGTTTTGTCACCTGGCAATGTAACTTTACGCTTGGCAACCCTGTTTGTCTTCTTATCATTTTCGCATTACTCCTGTTATTGTTTACCAGAAAAGAGAAATTATTGTTAGTGTTGCCACCTGACAATTGCTCTGTTGTGGCAGCTCCAAATAATTTTAAACAAAGAACAAAGTATTCTTTAACAAGAAAACTTCAAACTTATTGATTGGAAGGAGTTTTGCAATCAAACTGTTAACATTTTCAATGAGCTCCTGTCAACTTGTCAGCGTTGCCATCTTTGTAAAGAACTTTAATATTGCCCTAAAGACTTTAATAAATGTAACTACTCGTCAACTTAAATGAACTTTCACAAAGTAATTTTTTTTTTTTCAATAAAATGCATTCAGAGTTGTCTCACTTCCAAAAATGTTTACATCTCCATAACATACGAAATTTAACTTGATATTAAAAATCTAAAGTTAGAATAAGTTTGATATTTTTATTTTATTTAATTATTTTAATTCAATGCTTTAAATCAACCTGAATGAATATTATTTTTTAGTTTTTGACAAACGAAAACCAAACTTTATTTAATATTTTCCATACAAAACAACAACAATAACAACACTGTCTCTTTGTCTCTGTCACACGACCTGCTCAAATATTTATGCATCTGATTAATGAGCACATGCAATGCTAATTAATTTAATTAGATGATGACAAAAAGCTCAAATTAGTTTGGGACTAACAATGCCACAACAATAGCAACATCAACAACAACAACAACAATGATGATGATGGCAGTGTCATCAGCAGCCAATTTATATATGTATGTATATGTAAAAAACTTCTACTTAGATTAGGTTAGGCCAACAACAATGCAAATAAATTAATTATGTTAATCTGTTTACATGTCAACGAGCTGCCGCGAAAGAGAAAGAGAGAGAGAGCGAGAGAGACGCAGACGTGCGGTTAGAGTGGTAGGGAAAAAGAGAGGGTGTTATATATGGCAGTTAATAAAGCAAACACCTGTCGCATTTTGGCATCGTGTCACATGACGCACTCCGAACTCCCCTCTTCCCCTTCCCCTTCCCCTTTCCCTTCCCCTCGAGGCAGGTGTGGAGATACGGATTCATCCATTTGTTGCTCATACGCATCGTTGAACCCAACAACAACAACAACGCGAAAATTGCACACAACTTCTTAGACAATCAGGATCATAATAATAATAATAATGATGATGATTATGATGTTGATGTTCTTGATGATGACGTAGCTGCAAAGGAGCTAACTGTCAGCTCGTCTAAGACGTCATCAATTTGACTGGCAAACTGACTCCAGTTAGCCCCCATTCCCCCCTCCTCCCTATACATCTCCTTCCTCTACTGGTTTTGTCCCTTCCCCATTCTGTGGCGTCTCCTGCACGTTGCATAAGAACCGCAAAACACTTTCAAGCAAAAACTTTCTGCGGTGACTGTAAAGTGTGTGTGTGTGTGTGTGTTTATGTGCGTTTGTTTGGCTGAGTGTGTGTGCGTGAATCTTACAGTGGCTTAAACTCTATTTACAACAAGCTTAGAATAAAAACAAATAAAATAGGGGACATTTTTTAAAAGCAAATGATATTTATAAAAACAACTAATGCAGTTAAAAAGTAAAATATTAACTGTAGCAAAAAAAATTATACATATTATATAAACCGAAATAACCGTTTAGTAACCGCTTCATTTATAAGGGTTAATTTCGGTCTTTCATAAAAAATATATATAATAAAAATTGAAAAAGTTTTATTTTTTATAGTTATTTTAAAAATTGCAAATAAGAGTTATGGTGTAACTTTTAAATACAATTTTAAAAGCATGTTTTATTTTTAATTTTTATTATAAAAATTTAAAAAACAAGCTAGAAATAATTTTAAACGAACAATTTTGAGCTGTTTCGATATTTTCCGATTCATAAGTCTTGTTTGCGATTTTTGATATTTTGTTATTAGTTTTGTATTTTATTTTCTTTTTTATTGTTGCCTATTTAATTATTATTATTATATTATTAATATAATTATATTTTCGCAAAAATTTTTATTTCGTGAACCGAAACCATACCGGTATTTCAGAACCGAAACATACAAAAACCGGTTCACCATTACGAAACCTTTATTCAAAGATTTTGCGTAACCGATAACCGAAAACCTAAATGCGAACATAACCGAAACCGTTACTGAAACCGATATTCGTTTCGGTTTTAATCCCTGATAAGGACAGATATACTGTGATGTAAAATGTACAAAGAAACAAACTAGAAGAAAAGTTTACTGAATATAGAATTATTAAAAAAAATGCAATTAGATGCAAATATTTGCATTTAAACAGAAAAAAAGTAAGCATATAGAAAATGAGCAATAGACTTTATGTTAACTAAAAAAATAAGAGTCAAAGCTATCAAAAGACTGAAAAGCCAACTGATGATTGAACTAACGAAACAACCACAAAGTGATCTACTAGTATTAGCAAAAAAAAAAAGAAAACGAAACACAGCAAAAAGGGCGAAGAAAAGCTAAGATAATGAAGTTAAAAAAAAAAAGAGAGAGATTGCAATGGAGCCAAGAAAAGCAAACGAAAAAATAATGAAAGTACAGTGAAAACGGAACATTTTCTTATGGGAAATGTGTGGAATAGCAAAAAAACAAAACTGGCAAATTACTCAACTAGCAGATACTCAGTGATATTTGCTTATATATATATATATATATATGTATATAGATTATTATGTGCACGTTTGTCGTCGCTAATATTTTATCATAAAATATTCAGAATAGCTAGATAACGAATTGAACGAACTATGTCTACCTAAAATTTGGGTCATATCTTTAAAATTGTTGTGGGTGAAGAACGTGATAGATAAC